>BLSH010034145.1:592371-611719 GCA_018402905.1 Glandirana rugosa
CAGTCTCTGACGTCTGTATGATGTCCTCTACCAGTCCTCTGACCATCTCCTGTAGTATGTCTGCAGTCTCTGACCATCTCCTGTAGTATGTCTGCAGTGTCTGATCATCTCCTGTACTATGTCCGCAGTGTCTGACCATCTCCTGTACTATGTCTGCAGTCTCTGACTATCTCCTGTACTATGTCTGCAGTCTCTGACCAGTGATAATGTCAAAAAGCGACATAGCATGGGTGACCTTAAAATGATGCCCCCCCCTGAAAAAATTTCTGCGGACGCCCATGTTTGGGCCGGTGCATTGTGTATGAAAGCAATGGTCCAACTCTCAAATGTGCTGAAAGCATAGGATATTTTAACCCATGCTGCAGCACATAGCTAGTAAAAAATAGAGCAACATATTTATCACTGTGTATGCAGTCTGACTGCATTACATAGCTAAATTAACAATTGGACTTAAAACACTTTCACTGAATAATAAAAAATAAATACGGTAACATCAACAGGCCTACAAATGTAAGCATGTTACCTTATGTATAAATTATTCCAAGGTAAAGATTACACAATAGTGAAACTGCTTTAACACAATCAAATAATATTTAATTAGACTGACATCACTTTCAAAAACCTGTGGAGTCTTCTTCCAAGATAGGAAGATTACAAGTGCATTTACAGAAAGATAATTAAATGCGAACTTCCAGGTCCAGCTGTAATAAAGTTACTTTATTACTCCAATAAGTTTAACTAAGACTGACTGGAGTTATGATATTTTGATAGTCAATTAAGGTGTGTAATGACTGCGTTTGTTGTTGAAAAGAATATGTTTTGGACTGAAATGTTTTACATCACATCAGTGCTAATTGTAAGGACTTCAATCATGCAGGAGCTCTGTCAACTAGGTAGAATTAAAATACACTATATTACCAAAAGTATTGGGACGCCTACCTTTACATGCACATCAACTTTAATGACATCCCGGTCTTAGTCCATAAGGTTCAATATTGAGTGTGTCTATGGGAATGTTTGACCATTCTTCCAGAAGCGCATTTGTGAGGTCAGGCACTGATGTGGACAAGAAGGCCTGGCTCGCAGTCTCCACTCTAATTCTATCAGGTTGAGGTCAGGACACTGTGCAAGTCAGTCAAGTTCCTCCATCCAAAACCCACTTATCCATGTCTTTATGGGCCTTGCTTTGTGCACTGGTCCAAATCATTTGGTGGAGGGGGATTATGGTGTGGGGTTGTTTTTCAAGGTTTAGGCTTGGCCCTTTAGTTCCGGTGAAGGGAACTCTTAAGGCGTCAGCATACCAAGACATTTTGGACAATTTCATGCTCCCAACTTTGTGGGAACAGATTGGGGATGGCCCCTTCCTGTTCCAACATGACTGTGCACAAAGCAAGGTCCATAAAGACAGGGATGAGTGAGCTTGGGGTGAAGGAACTTGATTGGCCTGTACAGAGTCCTGACCTCAACCTATTAGAACACCTTTGGGATGAATTAGAGCAGAGACTGCAAGCCAGGCCTTTAAGTCCACATCAGTGCCTGACCTCACAAATGCGCTACTGGAAGAATAGTCAAACATTCCCATAGACACTCCTAAACCTTGGGGACAGCCTTCCCAGAAGAGTTGAAGCTGTTATAAGCTGCAAATGGTGGGCCAACTCAATATTGAACCCTACGGACTAAGACTGGGATGCCATTAAAGTTCATGTGCATGTAAAGGCAGGTGTCCCAATACTTTTGGTAATATAGTGTATATATGTATATATATATATATATATATATATATATATATATATATATATGTGTATATACACACACTGTATATACAGTCTCTCCCAAAAGTGAGTACATCCCTCACATTTTTGTAAATATTTTATTATAGCTTTTCATTTGACAACACTGAAGAAATTACAATTGCTACAATGTAAAGTAATGAGTGTACAGCTTGTATAACAGTGTAAATTTGCTGTCCCCTCAAAATAACTCAACGCACAGCCATTAATGTCTAAACCACTGGCAACAAAAGTGAGAACACCCCTAAGTGAAAATGTCCAAATTGGCCCAAAGTGTCAATATTTTGTGTGACCACCATTATTTTCCAGCACTGCCTTAACCCTCTTGGGCATGGAGTTCACCAGAGCTTCACAGGTTGCCACTGGAGCCCTCTTCCACTCCTCCATGACATCACGGAGCTGGTGGATGTTAGAGACCTTGCGCTCCTCCACTTTCCGTTTGAGGATCCCCACGGATGCTCAATAGGGTTTAGGTCTGTTTTTTTATTTTTATTTTTGTTTTCCCATTAACCATGTTGTCTGACTATAGATTTATGTTTATCCCAAGCATGTTTGAAGCCATTTACTGTTGACTGTCTCACAACCTCTGTTGGTACTTTATTCCAATCATCAACCACCCTTTCAGTAAAATAATACTTTCTAAGATTCGTTTTGAACTTCCCTCTAGTTAGTTTGAGGTCATGTCCTCGTGTTCTTGATTTTGGTTTCATATTGAAAAGACTGCCCTCCTGAACCTTATTCACCTCTCCCTTCTTTCCTCCAGACTGTACATATTAAGTTCCTGAAGTTGCTCTTGATATGTTTTATCCCCTTGACATTTCACCATTTTTGTTACCCGTCTCTGAACTCGTTCTATCTTATCAATATCTTTTTGTAAGTGAGGTCTCCAGAACTGGACACAGTATTCTAATTGAGGTCTCACAAAGATCTATATAGAGGAAGCAGAACCTCTTTCCTCCTGCTGGTGATCCCTCTACTGATACATCCCAGAATTCTATTTGTTTTTCCCACTGCCTGGTCACACTGTTTGCTCATTTTGCAATAATATGAAATAAGCACCCTCAAATCTTTTTCTTTTGTAGTGCTGGCTAACACTGTACCCCCAATGTTGTACTCTCTAGGGGGATTTTTTTCCCTAGGTGCATTATTTTACATTTAGAAATATTGAACTGAAGTCTCCACTGCTTTGACCAATCTTCCAGCAATGCCAAATCATGTTCCATGTTACAGACACCTCCAGAGATATCAACCCTATTACACACCTTTGTATCATCAGCAAAGAGACATACATTGCCCAACAAACCTTTAGTTATATCACTTACATATAGGTTAAATAGAACAGGACCCAGTACAGAGCCTTGTGGTACCCCACTAGTGACTGGTCTCTGTTCTGAGTGAACCCCATTTGCAACCACGCTCTGGGATCTATCCTTTAGCCAACTGCATATCCACTGAACCACCCAAGGGTTAAGTCCCAGCTTGCACAACTTTGGTATTAGATCATTATGTAGGGAGAGGGGAGGTGGAGTTGCCATATATGTAAAAAAAAATGGCATAAAACTAACATTAATTAAAAAAACAAATGATACTTGAGGTTTTGATTATGGGTGACTTCAACATGCCTGACATTAACTGGAATTCTCAAACTGCTATTACAAGCAAGAGCAGGTATGTAATGGAAGCACTGAATGGGGTTTCTTTAAAACAGTTAGTAAAAAGCCCAACCCGAGGTGATCATATTCTTGACATAGTACTGACAAATGGGGATCAACTGTCTGATGTTGAGGTGGGGGAGAATTTGGGTTCTAGTGTTCACCAATGTCTTTGGTTTGATATTAAAACAAGAACTGAAAAATCATATACAAAAATAAAAGTTTTAGATTTTAAAAGGACAAATTTTGCTGAAATGGGGAAATTTCTAAAAAATGAACTGAAAGGTTGGAGTAAAATGACAAGAGTAAGGAATCAGTGGGCACTATTAAAGTCTACCATTGTGGAGGCAACTAGATTATATGTCAGGCAAGTTAGTAAGAATAAATGGAAGAAAACAATATGGTTCGCTAAAGAGGTAAGTAGGATAGTAAAGGAGAAATACAATAGCGTATAGAAGAGTTGAGGAAACAGGAGGTGTAGCTGACAGAGAGGAGTATATAAATAGACAAAAGGAGGCCAAACACATTATTAGTGCTGCAAAAGCCCAGAAGAGGAAATTGCTAAATCTATTAAGAAAGGAGATAAACCTTTTTTAGGTACATTAGTGGTAGAAGAAAAAAATACAATGGGATCACTAAAATGAAAACTGGGCACAACACATATGTTGAGGGAGACCAGGATATAGCAAACCATTTAAACAGTTACTTCTGTTCAGTCTTCTCAGAAACAGACTGCACTAATGATAACAAGTTGGGGTGTCATATTGGTTCTAGTAATGATGGTTCATTTCTAGGATTTCTGAAGACGTTTTTAAAGGGCCAGCGATTTTTTTTGTTTTTTTTTTCAATTGGTCTAAAACGTCCAAATGTTGTGTATCGACGATTTTGAGCGTTTTGGGGAGTTTTTGAGCGTTTGAACATTTTTGCAGCTGAAAAACGTCCAAAAGAACCCTCTGGTCTTGGGGTTTTTTTACAGCTCAAAAACGTCACTGCTAAAAACAGTTGATAACAGCCTATGTGTGCATGAACATATAAGATAACATGCTGAGGGTTTATTGACTGTAGAAAAAAACGTCTGCAGCTGCTGAAAAACAGTCAAAAAATGTCCTGTGTGCATTAGGCCTTAATGTCAGGCATGTTGAAGTCACCCATAATCAACAACTTTCATTGCCATTTCGGTAATCTCGTCAATCAACAAGTTATTATAATCTTCAGTCTGTCCTGGGGGTCTGTATACTATTCCAATTCTAAGGGAAGATCCCTCCCTGGTTGGAAGGCAGACCCAGATGGTTTTGAGTATTTAATTTGTTTTTTGAATTAATGTTAGTTTTATGCCATTTTTTACATATATGGCAACTCCACCTCCCCTCTTCCCTACTCTGTCATTCCTGTATAGTGTGTACCCTGGTATAGTTATTCCCCAGTCATTTGAATCCTTGAAACATATCTCTGTAATTGCAAAAAGCTCCAAGTTGTCCCTAGACATAAGAGATGTCAGCTCACAAAGCTTGATGACTAAACTACAAGCATTAGTGCACATGACATGACAAACACTACTATCAACTGCTTTATTTTTACCACTAGAACCTGCTGGGGACAGAAATGCTCCTCAACATTTACATCTCTGCTACCATTTTCCAGTTTAAATGCATGTCCAAAAAATTTACTAAATTCCATACCAAGAAGCTCAGTGCCCTTGTGTGAGGGATGCAGGCCATCTCTCTTGTAAAGTTCAATGTCAGACCACTGGATAGCATCATGACTAACATAACCAAAACCTTCAGCTTTGCACCAATTCTTTGACCAAATATTGAACTCTGCTATACAAAGTACTTTCTCGTGTTGTCCATTATGCAAAGGTAAGAATTGAAAATGTAACAGTACACCCTAACTGTTGAAGATCCTGGCCCAAATTCTGAAAATCCTTCTGCACAGAACGCACATCATTCTGGGACAAATCATTTGTGCCAAGGTGCACAACAACATCAACATTGCACTCTTCGCTAGCTTTTTTGTCAATTTTTTCAATGCGCCTTTTATCTCTCCTAACAGTAGGCAAGACACACTTGTCTTTGTACTCCTCACCTGGTTGCCACCACACACGCTTGTCACCATCTGAACCAAATACGTTTATCTTGGTCTCATCAGACCACAGGGCATGGTTCCAGTAATCCATGTCCTTAGTCTGCTTGTCTTCAGCAAACTGTTTGTGGGCTTTCTTGTACATCATCTTTAGAAGAGGCTTCCTTCTGGGATGACAGCTATGCAGACCAATTTAATGCAGTGTGCGGGATATGGTCTGAGCATTGACAGGCTGACCCTCACCCCTTCAACCTCTGCAGCAATGCTGGCAGCACTCATATATCTATTTCCCAAAGACAACCCCTGGATATGACGCTGGGCACATGCACTTTACTCCTTTGGTCGACCATGGCGAGGCCTATTCTGAGTGGAACCTGTCCTGTTAAACCGCTGTATGGTCTTGGCCACCGTGCTGCAGCTCAGTTTCAGGGTCTTGGCAATCTTCTTATAGCCTAGGCCATCATTATGTAGAGCACAATTATTTTTTTCAGATTCTCAGAGAGTTCTTTGCCATGAGGTACACTTCCAGTGACCAGTATGAGAGAGTGAGAGCGATAGCACCAAATTTAACACACCTGCTCCCCATTCACACCTGAGACCTTGTAACACTAACGAGTCAAATGACACTGGGAGGGAAAATGGCTAATTGGGCCCAATTTGGACATTTTCACTTAGGGATGTACTCACTTTTGTTGCCAGCGGTTTATAATACACTAGACTAGACTAACAGTTGTACACGGTTATACAAGCTGTACACTCACTACTTTACATTGTAGCAAAGTGTCATTTCTTCAGTGTTGTCACATGAAAAGATATAATAAAATATTTACAAAAATGTGAGGGGTGTACTACCAAAAGTATTGGGTCATCTGCGTTTAATAATCACATATTAATATATATATATTTATTGTATATATAATAATTATATATATGAAAATTGATCTGTCCGTATGTTCTGACTGCCTGTCTCATTTCATGAAGCCCTAAAATGCAAGGCCAGTACAAATGCCCCAAAATTACTTCTTTTTGGAAAGCAGACAGCCCAGTGTATTTAGTAAGAGGCATGGTTTTTTGAAGTGTGAAAGCAAATAAAACTTGCTTGTTTTTTTCACAAATGTGTCATTTAATATCAAGGTAAATCTTACACACAACATGGGCAGAATTACAATTACACCCCAAAACACATTCTGCTACAGTTTTGAAGGCCCTAGAACACCAGAACAGTGGAAACAACTACAAAATGACCACAATTTGGAAAGCAACAACCTCCAGATATTTTCTAAGAGGCATAAGTCTTTTGAAAATGTCATTTTTTTATCACAAGTTTTTGTAAAATGTGGAAAGAAAACAAAAGTGTGTTTTTTTGAATGAATAAGATATTTCTAACACATAGCATAGGCCAGTGTTTCTCAACCTTTTTTCAGTCAAGACACCCTTTAAAATTATGCACAATTTCGAGGCACCCCATTCTAAACTGTAAAATAAACGAATAGTTCTACATAATGCAGTAATTCTTGGACCTTGAAGAAGGGGACACATCCCCTTGTCCTGAAAAATTGTATGTTAGTGCATGTAAAAAAAAGTATCACGGACAGTACTCAATTTTGTCTGTCGCAATTGCACTAATACGGCTACAATCACCGCAAACATAATGCAGTGGCATTGACCAGGGGCGGACTGGCCACAGGGCACACCGGGCATTTGCCTGGTGGGCCGGGGCCTCCAGGCTGCACATCCTAAGAAGACCAGGCCACACAGCAAAAGACAAGCGGCGACCACGGCCCGGACAGGGTTAATACAGGCCGCGGCCGCCGCTCACCTCCCATCATGCGGCCGTGCAATGAGTAGCACCTGCAGGGGACAGACACCTCTCGGCCAGCCGGTGGAGATATCCTGCACTCAGGTTACAACAGCAGCCTCTCTATTAAACACTGGCCGACAAACAGTGACAGCTGCACAGGGAGGAAGGTGAGTGGATGCAATTGATCCTGTGTATGTTACAGCTAAAGTCCTGCTCTGTAGCGGTGGGGAAAGGGGGTGGATTTGGATTGTCTCTTTACTGGTCTGACTGGGCTGTCTCTGCTGGTCTGGGGCTATCTCTGCTGGACTGGGGCTGTCTCTGCTGATCTAGGGCTGTCTCTGCTGGTCTGGGGCTGTCTCTGCTGGACTGAGGTTGTCCCTGCTGGTCTGGGACTGTCTCTGCTGGTCTGGGACTGTCTCTGCTGGACTGATGTTGTCTCTGCTGGACTGAGACTGTCTCTGCTGGTCTGGGGCTGTCTCTGCTGGACTGATGTTGTCTCTGCTGGACTGATGTTGTCTCTGCTGGTCTGAGGTTGTCTCTGTTGGTCTGGGGCTGTCTCTACTGCACTGGGGATGTCTCTTTACTGGACTGGGACTGTCTCTGCTGGATCGGGCAGTCTCTACTGGACTGGGGCTGTCTCTTTGTTGTGAGGCTGTCTCTGCTGGCCTGGGGTTCTCTCTGCTGGACTGAGGTTGTCTCTGCTGGACTGAGACTGTCTCTGCTGGTCTGGGGCTGTCTCTGCTGGACTGATGTTGTCTCTGCTGGACTGATGTTGTCTCTGCTGGTCTGAGGTTGTCTCTGTTGGTCTGGGGCTGTCTCTACTGCACTGGGGATGTCTCTTTACTGGACTGGGACTGTCTCTGCTGGATCGGGCAGTCTCTACTGGACTGGGGCTGTCTCTTTGTTGTGAGGCTGTCTCTGCTGGCCTGGGGTTCTCTCTGCTGGACTGAGGTTGTCTCTGCTGGACTGAGACTGTCTCTGCTGGTCTGGGGCTGTCTCTGCTGGACTGATGTTGTCTCTGCTGGACTGATGTTGTCTCTGCTGGTCTGAGGTTGTCTCTGTTGGTCTGGGGCTGTCTCTACTGCACTGGGGATGTCTCTTTACTGGACTGAGACTGTCTCTGCTGGATCGGGCTGTCTCTACTGGACTGGGGCTGTCTCTTTGTTGTGAGGATGTCTCTGCTGGCCTGGGGCTGTTTCTGTTGGTCTGGGGCTGTCTCTGCTGGACTGGGTCTGTCCCTTTGCTGGTCTTACATTGTCTCTTTGCTGGTCTGAGGCTGTCTCTTAGCTGGATTTGGATGTTTCTCAGAATATCCTGTCACCGACCACCTGTGCGAACACCTGAAACCAACCCCCCCCCCCGATCAGGCTGCCCAGTCTAAAATTGTCCCAGTCCGGGCCTGGCATCGACACACATAGGACATGAGATGATTTATTTTATCAATCTTTGCACACTGGTACTGACTAGTACTTCTCCTCTCCCTCATTTTCCTTCCCTCATCCAGCTAATGTGACCCCAGTGCAGACAGAGAAGGGCAAGCAAGCATCCGAATGAATGAAAGATTCAATGAATGAATATGAAAACAAATTTTCAGAAAGAACAAAACCCCAAAAGAATGAAAATCTGAAAGAACGAATATCCGAAAGAACGAATATACAAAAGAACGAATATCCGAAAGAACGAAAATCCGGAAGAACGAAACTCTGAAAAATGTTTCAACCTACGAGTTTAATGACTCAATTACATTTGGATAATTTTGTTTTCCGTATTTTCTATTATAATTAACCTTTCCAGATCCGCGCTATTGCCAAAGTACGGCTCCAGCGTGGATCTGAATTTCTGGGATGACGTCCATGGACGTCGGCCCCTTTGCACGCTCCTAGCGCGCACTCACATGCTGCATGGGCGTGCCCACGGGTCGAGGGGACTCGATGTCCGCTCGTGACCTGCGATCGCCTGTCAGAGCTGCAGAACGGGGAACCGCCGATGTAAACACGGCGGTTCTCCGTTCTGTGAAGGGGGACATAACAGATCTACTGATCCCTGTGATCGGGATCAGTGAGATCTGTTATGTCCCAGCCAGCCCAGCCCCCATACAGTTAGAACACAATGAGGGAATAGAGTTAACCCCTTCACTGCCCCCTTAGTGTTAACCCCTTCACTGCCAATGACATTTATACAGTAATCGGTGGATATTTAAATTTCTGATCGCTGTATAAGTGTCATTGGTCCCAAAAAAGTGTCAAAAATATCCAACGTGTCCGACCCAATATCAAAGTCCCGATAAAAATTGCAGATTGCCGCCATTACTAGTAAAAAAAAAAAAAACGCCATAAACCAATGTCCATAGTTTGTAGACGCTATAACTTTTGCGCAAACCAATCAATATACGCTGATTGCTATTTTTTTACCAAAAATATGTAGAAGAATATATATCGGCCAAACCCGATGAATATTTATTTTTATTTTTTTTAGATTTGTGTTATAGCAAAAAGTAAAAAATAATGTTCTTTTTTCAAAATTGTCACTCTTTGCTTGTTTATAGCACAAAAAATAAAAACTGCAGAGGTGATCAAATACCATGAAAAGAAAGCTCTATTTGTGGGAAAAAATGATAAAAATGTTGTTTGGGTACAGGGTCGCACGACCGCACAATTATCATTCAAAATGCGACAGCGATGAAAGCCGAAAATTGGCAGGACGGGGGTTTAAGTGCCCAGTAAGCAAGAGGTTAAATTATTAACTATTATTATAGTTGTTATTATTATTTATTATTGTAACCTATTAAATTATAGCTTTTAGAATTTCCTTTCAAATTTGGCTAAAGTAACTGTTAGTGAACGTAACGCATATGAATGCATCCGAAATTACGAATTATCCGAAGTAACGAATAGCACATCTAAACGAATAGAACGTAATGAATACGAATGCATCCGAAGTTATGAATTATCCAAAGTAACGAATGCTTCATCTAAATGAATGGAACGCAATGAATACGAATGCATCCGAAGTTACGAATTATACAAAGTAACCAATGCCGCATCTAAACGAATGGAACAATCCAAAGTAATGAATGACAAAGAAAAAAAACAAAAACACGAATGAAACGAAAATGAAAGTAAACACATTTTTTGGTAGTGCACATGTCTAATGGAGAATGCCTCCTGCAGCGCTATTGTGTTTTGCCGATGAGGGAGGGGGGCATGGACAACCAGCCTGCCCATATATGGACGAATCTTGGCCGGTCACAGACAAAATTTGATTAATCTTTGGCTGGCTTAAGTATAGTGCCTTTAGTTTCCTTTGTGCTTAGATCATGCCCATTAAATATGTCAAATAGTTCCTAAATGAAAACCAAATTTACAATTAGAATTTCATTAATGAAAAATTTTCTATCCTGCTCACTCAAATTTTCTTGTACTACAGTTGGCAATGTACATTGACATGACCCAATTAACCAGAAAAGTCAATTAGAAAGTCATGCAAACCTTTTGAAAACAAAATTGTACTGGTGTATGGCCAGGTTTATTATACGGCCTGTTTTCTATATTTGCTATACAAAACATCACGAGTATTGTGTTTCATGCAGAACATATTAGATATACATGGACATGTGAGAGCCAGGGGATATATAAAGGAACCACACTTCAAAGGTATCTGAACTCTGCCTTTGATTCATAGGAAAGCATCTAAATGTTACATTCCTGTGTTAACCTCGTGACCTGTTCATGACACTCCAGTTCCCAGAGGTGAGGAGGTGACCGGCCACTTCACACTTTGTCAAATGAACTCCTGACCTTCCTTAACAGTCACTTAATGATAGGTTTAATCTTCCTACCCACCATTATCTCAGACAAGCTATCACATTGAACTAGAGGACTCAGCAGGAGGCCTTTTTTAAAGGAAAATGAATAGGCTACAAGAGGTTTACTGCGTTTCGTCTGAAGAAAGAGTCTCTCAGTCTAATCTGTACAGTCATTTAGTTTTCAAAGGGATGTCAAAATAATAGCAAGGCTATTTTCCTATCCTCATGTGTATAAATTGTAAGAAATTTCAGTTTCAGGATTAAACCATGCCTGACAAATGCCTGAGATCTAAGATGTCTTGAAAGATTGCAACTGGAATCTATTCAATTAGCCAATAAAAAGTATCATTAAACTTTATGTGTTCCTTCTTAAAAGTTCAGAATTGGTATGGAATTTGCCATTACAATGTAGACACAGCTTAGTTGTTTCTTACATAGAATTTAAAATGGCAATAGATATGTTATGGGATTAGGTCAAGCAGGTATGACCCAACTGTCTGGAGGTAGGTCCATTGACTAGCTTTTCCATACCCCCACTTACCTGAACATACATCCTACACCAGCCTTTCTCAACCTTTTCAACACCGAGGAACCCTTGAAATAATTCTTCGGTCTCGGGGAACCCCTGCTAAAAATTAAAAATCTACAACTCATGATACATTAGTGTGATGGTCAATGGGAAGAATGCTTGTTACACTTGTGGTCATTGGGAAGAATTACCCCTTACAGATAACTAAAAAGATCAATGATGTCATTGGGAATTTATCTGAAAGGTAGAAATTGACCATTGCTCAAGGAACCCCTAGCAACCTCTGGAGGAACCCTAGAGTTCCACGGAACCCTGGTTGAGAAACCCTGTCCTACACTATCTTAGCCCTTACTTTGGAACAAAAATAAACTTAGGCCCCTTGTCCGTTTGCAGAGCCCGCTCTGCTCAGCAGGGGTCGATCCACTGATCCCCACAGAGCAGGCGGATGACAAATCGTCTCCGCTCACTGTGCAGAGACAGATCTGTCAGAGCCCCGCTCTGCTCTATGGAAATCGGATGAAAACGGACTAACTGACCATTTTCATGCAATCCGCTCCGATCCAATTCTACAGACGGATGGAAAATAGGGTTTCCATCCGTCTGGATTTCACGGACAGGATCAGATCAGAGAGCGGTGGATGTCAGCGAACATGTCACTGCTGACATCCATTGCTCCATAGGGCTGCATGGAGCGTCCGTTCAGGTCCGCCTGAAAAATGGACAGGCGGACCTGAATGGAACGCCCTGCTCTATGGAGACCAGATGAAAATGGTCCGCCTGGCCATTTTCATCCTATCCAATCCTATCCGTGAAATCCAGATGGATGGAAACCCTATTTTCCATCCGTCTGTAGAATCGGAGCGGATCAGATGAAAATGGACAGGCAGATGCGTTTTCATCCGATCTCCATAGAGCAGAGCGGGGCTCTGACAGATCTGTTCAGCGGTGATCAGCGGATCGATCTCTGCTTAGCAGAGCGGGCTCCACAAATGAATAAGCCCGTGTGAAAGAGGCCTTAAAGAACTCATCTAGTTAATAGCGGGTATTTCTTATTATGAACAACACAAATGTTGATCTTCTTTCGGGATATATAGGTAGTGAATTGCAACAGTAGCGTTGTCTCTATTCTCACAAAACAACACAAGTAAAAATCTGGAACCTGGTCAATAGACATTACTTCCAATGCTATCTGATGTAATCTTAAAGTTGTAAACCCCCAAGGCTTTTCACCTTAATGCATTCTATGCAGAGCCCAGAGCCCTCCTTTTACTTACCAGAACCCGATCGTTCCAGCAACGGGAACGAGCCCAGCAGTTCCAGCCGCTGTCTCAGGTCCTCATTAGATAGATTGATAGCAGCAGAAGCCATTGGCTCCCACTGCTGTCAATCAAATCCAGTGGCACGGGAGCCGGGGTGGAGCCAAGTCCCGCTGTCTGTGTCAATGGACGCAGCAGCAGGACTTGGGAGCACACCCACACTAGTGTCCCCATGGATATTGGCTCTTCATGGGGGCACGCAATGAGGTGGAGGAGCCATGGGGGACCCCAGAAAAAGAGGATTGGGGCCACTCTGTGCAAAACCCTTGCACAGAGTAAGTAAGTATAAGATGTTTGTTATTTTTTTTAAAAAATGAACCTTTACAATCACTTTAAGCCTAGTTCACACAATAAGAATATCGGACAATTTTTTTTTGGGCATGCTAGTCTCATCTCAAAAACCAATAGGTTACTAAAGTTATGAAAATTCTCATACAACAGAATACAACTTCAGAAGTGATGTAATGCATTGTATTGTATTGTAATGTATTCTCTTATTTCTGAGCATGTGTGGTCTTGGTCACTTTTTTAGTACACATACTATACTAATTACATAAAAATGTTTGTTCTGTTATCTTACGAAAAAAACATTTTCTGCTTTTCACTTAGGATATTTTTGCATGAACTGTTGTGATTGGCTCTCACAACTAATGATCAGATTATTGGATTACTGATATAAGGCAACAGGCATCTAGAAATGTACTGTCCAAATATGCTATAAATGAATATCAACATTGATTAGATCGCTTTGGGCAATTGGTTAGTGGTTACAATATTTTTTGTGAGATTTCCATTACATGTAGATTGATAAAGCAAACTGAAGATCTCTATTCAGCAATAGGGCACACTACATCCCTCCACACTTCTACTACCGCATTTGTCATTTGACAAAATGAGTGATGGACCTCTGTCATATCCTAGGGAATGGCCCTTTCCAGTGAATGGTGTTTGTGTTCAATCATCACTTGAGTTTTATAGGCTTGTGGAGCCAAACCTTAGCAGACATGTGATCCCAAGACTGCAGTCTGTCTGCCTATATATTTCTCTCCTGGAGCCAGAGATTTTTGCTTTGTGCCTTTAGTTTGTAACAGCTGCACAATTCCAGGTAATTAGGGTAAGGTCTGTTAATCCTCTCCTTTTACATGAAAGAACAATGCATTTTAAAGGCTGGCCATAGTGAAAGCTGAATTGCTACAATCAAATTCTTCAAATGGCCATGTAAAAAGTTAATATGAAGGTCAAGGAAATGTTAAAGCAGACAAAAAAGTTATATATCCATTATTATCTCTAAACAATACATGATATGTTGCTTGTCCTTCTCTTTTATGGTATTTGGAATCTGATCCATCTTCACACTATTTTTATATTTTTCACGGTTTCAAGTTGTAAAAGCTGCACTCAAAATTTTAGTAAATCAACCCCAGTATGTCTCTTATGCATTAAAGTTTCTACACAAGCTCAGTGTATAATCTCAAGAATGCTGAGATGAATAAACTATTATGCAGGCAAAGGAATGACATAATCCCAGGCTCAGCCAAGGAAAATGGCTGAAGTTTTGTACCTGGAAGCTAACCAGCCAAAGATGTCAGTGGATGACGGGGAGCTCCAGAACACTGCAGCAATGGAGAGGAGGTGAGTATAGTCCCCTTTTAGGTTGCTTGTGGCCAACTTTTAGCTGACATTAAAGGTTTGGGTTTTTTAAGATAACAAACATATTATATTTACCTGCTCTGTGCAATGGTTTTGCACAGAGCAGCCTTAATCCTCCTCTTCTCCGGTCCTCCGCTTGTGCTCCTGGCTCCTTCCCCTTGACCAGTGCCCCCAATAGCAAGCTGCTTGCTATGAGGGCACTGGTACATGCTCACTCCTGAGACCCACTCTATGCATCTATAAGAGCTGCGGTTGGCCCCGTCTCCAGCTCTCTCCTCTCCTTATTGGCTCACTGGCTGTAATTGCCTATGGCTCCCACTGCTGTGTCCCAGCCAATGAGGAGATAGAGACTCAGAGGAGCCAAGGCTCCTGTGAACAACACTGAGGGGGCTCAAGTGAGTATTAGGGGAGGCTGGGGGGGGTGGCAGTACGCAGTGCATGAAGTTTAAAAAACCTTCAGCCTTTAGAACAGGGGTGCCTGACTAGTGGCCTTCGGCTGAATGCCGGCTTCTGTCTGACTGGCTGCCGTACACATGGGCCGAGTGCCAGCCGGTTTCTATTGAACGAGCCAATGCCACCTGACATTTGGCCCGTGTGTACTCTCCTTTACTTTGAAGCCCCACCTTCCATTTCTATCTCAATAGCCTATGTTAAATGACAAAGTGGTGCCAGCTATGCTGTCCATTATCTGATATTCATGGACATGTGGCTTTTGATTACAGCAAATACTCCTGGCAAGTCATTCTCAGAAAGAAAATAGGTTCTTAAGAGATAACTATATGTTGAGCTGGAGCCATACAAGCACTCTTGGACTGCGCGGACACACTTTGTACAACCATGGTTGACAATTTTCACCATTATAAAACAGATACTGAGCAGTCATCCACAGCCAATGCTGGAACAAGTACATGAAGACAGGAAGTGTGAAACTGGCTGAAGGAGTTCAGCAGTAATCAGATAATAATGCAAAAACAGTATCTTTTGGGGAAAAAAATTGCAATTGTTTATGATAAACGGTGCTTTAGCAAACTAAAGGACATCCAAGTAGAATTTCGCTCACCCAACGAATTAAATTCAAAATACTAACAACAACTTACAAAGCCATCCTCAAATCAGCCCCCAGCTACATCACTAATCTAGTCTTAAAACACCAACCAAATCGTTCTCTTCATTCCTCCAAAGACCTCCTGCTCTCTAGCCCCCTTGTCACCTCCTCCCATGCTTGCTTCCAGGACTTTTCCCGAGCCTCTCCCATCCTATGAAATTCCCTACCTTAATCTGTTCCACTGTCTCCTACTCTTTCTACTTTTAGATGATCCCTAAAAACCTCTTCAGAGAAACTTATCCTGCCCCCTCATAATAACTGTGCTTTATTTTATCCATCAGCCCATCCCCACAGTTATTACCTTTTGTATCACTTGACCCTCCCTTTTAGATTGTAAGCTCTACCAAGCAAGGCCCTCTGATTCTGCCTCTATTGAATTGTATTGTAACTGTACTGTCTGCCTTTAAGTTGTCAAGCGCTGCACAAACTGTTGGCACTATATAAATCCTGTATAATAATCATTTAAATCTGCTCTAATGCTAGCTACAGTGATCCAGTGGTGGCCAGACAGAAAATGACCATGCCAAAGAAACACTGTTGTACAAAACATGTATATTTGCATCAGGTGGAGTCCACAGGGGAGTTATGGTGAGCATTCAACAGATATCTCTGGTACCAGCTATGGAGGAGAACAACAGTGATCAGCCAGGAAGAATCCAAGCCCACCAATGAACACACACCTTCAGGCGACTAGGAAACAGCATAGTAAGGAAGAGCCTGGAAACACATGAAAATGACTTAAAGTGTTACAAAACCCAGGACCCTGCATTCACTATATCTGGTCTCTCACAGTACACAGAACATGGAAATGCAATTATTTTAGTAAATATAACCTGCTAAATACCCTTTCGCATCAGCAGTATATGTCTTGTGACTTCTATCAGTTCCTGCTTAAAGCTTGTAGGAGTTTCATACTGCACTGAGCTGTCCTATCAGGATCAAGGACCCTGACCTTCCGTCTGGACAGTGCTGATTGACATTTTGCTGATCACATGCACTCTCCCAAGAAAAAAACTCTCTAGCAATACACATCAAACTGAGCGTGTGCAGCCTGACTCCAGTAGATCTGTCTTATCCGGACATGTTCTGGAGTCAGTAGAAGAAGGGGAGGATCTGTGCATACAAGATCAAACAGCCTTTTTACACAATGCAGAGGATTAACCCCTTAGGTTCCACAGTGAGTATAACAAGCATGCTTTACTACATATACAGGCTGATTTTACTGTTTTAGACTCAGAAACACTTTAACTCAACTATAAATTTTTGGGCGGCACAGTGGTGTAGTGGATAGCATTTTTGCCTAGCAGCAAAGGGGTCGGTGGTTCGAATCCCAACCATGACATTACCTGCCTGGAGTTTGCATGTTCTCCCTGTGCCTGCGTGGGTTTCCTCTGGGTACTCCGGTTTCCTCCCACACTCCAAAGACATGCTGGTAGGTAAATTAGATCCTGTCTAAATTGGCCCTAGTATATATATGAACGTGGGTTAGGGACCTTAGCTTGTAAGCTCCTTGAGGGTAGGGACTGATATAAATGCACAATGTATATGTAAAGCGCTGCGTAAATTGACGCGTTATATAAGTACCTAAAATAAATAAATAAAATAAATAAATTAGCAGATCATGCCAACATTGCATGAAATCGTTACAACTTAAAGGAAATCTATGGCCACAGCATACACTTTCACCAGCATTGTAATAACAATGCAAACAATAGTTATTATTCACAATCCAGTATAAGCTTATACAGGGTAAACACTGATTCAGGTTGGTCCGCTCATGAAGCGTCGACCTGTTCTATCCTTCTCCCACTGTGTCTGTGATTTGGTTTTATATGGATCAAAAAGGTGGTAAAAGGAGTGCAGCCATCCACAGTTTTCCCGGCATGGGCATCCGCAGAACTTTTTTCAGGGGGGGCATCATTTTAAGGTCACCCATGCTCCGCCCCTTTCGACAATGTCATGAAGGGGAGGGGCTTAGCCGCAACTCACAATTATTTATTTTAAAGGGGGAAATAGCGGACTTTATTCCAGGCAAGTGCTATGTACAGGGTGCAGATTTCAGGTGTGTGCTTTGTACAGGGTGCAGATTCCAGGCGTGTGCTTTGTACAGGGTGCAGATTCCAGGCATGTGCTTTGCACAGGGTGCAGATTCCAGGAGTGTGCTTTGTACAGGGTGCAGATTCCAGGCATGTGCTTGGTACAGGGTGCAGATTCCAGGAGTGTGCTATGTACAGGGTGCAGATTCCAGGCGTGTGCTATGTACAGGGTGCAGATTCCAGGCGTGTGCTATGTACAGGGTGCAGATTCCCGGTGTGTTTTATGTACAGGGTGCAGATTCCAGGAGTGTGCTATGTACATGGTGCAGATTCCAGGCATGTGCTTTGTACAGGGTGCAGTTTCCAGGCATGTGCTATGTACAGGGTTCAGATTCCAGGAGTGTGCTATGCCAGTATACATATCCAATCCCCCGCACAGAGCTCTCTTCCCCCCACAGAAAAGAATTGTCTATAACTCACATTGGCAGGTCAGGCTCCTCGCACAGGCTTCGGCAGGTTCTGCAGGTCAGTGCTGTCTTAACACCGGACGATGGAAAGCCCTGCCGGCTGCCGTCCACAGTGTAATCTTCCTTCCTGTGCCAGGAGCTGGTACATGGAGTGTTCCAGCACCTGCTCATAATCTGCGCAGACACCTTGCAATCCCTGATTCCAGGGGGGGGCACTTGCCCCCCCCTTGCCCCTACCTGCGGACGCCCATGCCCATGTCTAGTTCTAAAAAGATCTTCTGAAAAACTTCAAAGGTATATTTTAGGTTTTTAGGGTAACGTAGTTTAACCACTTCAGTCCCGGAAGGATTTCACACTTTAGGACCAGAGCACATTTTTTCAATTCGGCACTGCGTCGCTTTAACTGACAATTGCGCTGTCGTGCAGCGTTGTACCCAAACTAAATTTGCGTCCTTTTTTCCCCACAAATAGAGCTTTCTTTTGGTGGTATTTGATCACCGCTGCGTCATTTCTGATCGCCGCTATAAACAAAAGAAGAGCGACAATTTTGCAAAAAAAAAACAAATTTCCTGACAGACTCCATGGTAGCATACGTGTGGGTTGGGGGGGGGGGGGTCTAACCCTTCCTCACCTTGCTGTCCGGGTACTCTTTTTGCTGACTTTACTACATTTCCTTTCTATCCTAGTTTGCTTTGTGAGTCCTTCTAGGTCAGGTTGATATTACACGGCGGCACGACACGATAAACACCTCATTAGGTCACAACTTTTTTTCCAGTTGTATTTGTCATAGGTCAAGGTCAAGGTCAAGGTCCAGCATTTACAGCAGAAACTCGGAATCCTCCTTTACGCACCCACCGCCTAGGGTTGCCACATCATCCCTTTAATCCAGGACACATATGAATTACACAGGTTCTGAGGATAATTTAATGCACATAAGGCATCAGGTGAGTTTATGCAATGCCCAGGGGCCCCAGGTGCATGGGGGCCCCATGATAATCTTGCATAGTGTCATACTTGCCAACTGTCCCAGTACACTCACCCTTTTTACTAAACTGTCTAAGGATGGCTGTGTCCTGGAACCTGTACTGTGCCCTCCTAAACCCAGTATTGTGCTC
>BLSH010034174.1:19225-32347 GCA_018402905.1 Glandirana rugosa
TTTACATCGGCGGTTCCCCATTCTTTCCCTGTAGCCGCTCATCGCGGCTCGCCGGCGGACATTGGGTCCGCCCGAGCCGCGGGCACACTCCCCAGGAGTGCGGCGGGTGCGCGCGTGCGCCCCCTGGTGGCCAAAAGCGAATCTCCGCTTATTTACGGCGATTAGCGCAGGGCTCCCCGACTGCCGCCGTGAAAAGACGGCGCGCGGTCGGGAACCAGTTAAGCTGAATGGTTACAGCTACAATTTACTAGTGAATCAGATAACATTCAGGCTGAAAGCTGGACACCTATTACTGGTCAAGTGCTCCATTGCTCCATCCAGGGAGGGGGGCTGACAAATTTTAAAGCGGAGTTCCACCCAGAATTTTTTTTTTACATCATTAAAGTCCTTTGCCTATATAGACTTACCTTTCGAGGAAAAAAAATTATACTCACCCTAAGTCGCTTGTTGGTAGGTGCTCTCTGTAATCTGCCCCTTTTTGGTCCTAGGCTCTTCTCCTCACTTCCTGCTTCACTTGGCCTCCTGGGAGATGTGACACATCATTTCCCAGGAGTCAGTGGGCTTCCCTGTACTGTAAAACCATGTTATTTCCAGACAAGAAATGATGCGATTTAAGGCAGACCGAGATCGAGGAGTGCATGATGGTTACCCACCATGCACTTATTTGAGGAAGAGATACCAGGAGACTATGGATGGGCTTCGGATGCCCTCATCTAAAATGGAAAAGTCCAGCAGTGAGAGAAACAAAATTGTGAGTAAAAAATACATGTAATTACTAGGCGGTTTAAAAGTAAGGAAACAAAAGGTTACATCTATTTAGTATTAAAAAAAAATTTCTGGGTGGAACTCCGCTTTAAGCTTCCCTTGGAAAATGAACAGTCTAATTTCCTTTAGTAAATCAAGCCCAAAATGTAAATTGATTGTGAAGCAAGGCTGAGTAGGAACCAATCATGAATCAGGTAGTTAAAAGGAAACCGATCATAGCTGAACATGCATAGATGTAAGAGGGACACAGGAGGTAAGGCAGAGACTGGCTGTGGACTGAGGGCCATAGAGAAGGGAGGGTAACAAAAATAAATCATCCAGAGGCAGATTGACTGCAATAGAGCAGCTTCTGCTTTTTTCTTCTTTTCCAGAAATAATGTGTAATGGGTGCACCCCAAAATAAATGTAAATAAAATTGATTCTAAACCATTATTGTCTTTCTTTAATTATATACACAAAAATGTGATTTGACTTGCAACTTTATTTGGTACAATCATGTAATGTTCTAGACTACAATAAAAATAATCATAAAATAAAATAATCAGCATGCTGTCCTTACTTCACCATCACTGTTAACAGTGTCCAGATTTCTGTACATATGTATCATACATGCTAATTTTTAAGAATCGTGAATCTTGCAAGAAAAAGGAGAGATGAACAAGACAATGAGAAGAAATAATTAGATATTTGCTTATTTAATTCTCCTTATTCTCTCTGAATGTGCTGCCATTCCAATTTTATTGAAAATCTAAATAATGTTACAAAAGATGTGTTTATTACAGTATTCAAGAGATAACGTATTAAATTATTTTGGTAAAAATTGCTTTTACACCATCTTTTTTTGTTGCAAAAGACAGTACAGCCCATGTTCTTGCTTAATGCCTGTTGTGAGAAAATCAGATAGGGACAAGCCAACTGAAGAGCATATTTTTCACATATAAAATCAGAGTGGTAAGCAGATTATTGAATATAATTATTCAGTTATTACATTCACTCCAGCATAAAAATTGAACTAAAATTAGTCAAGTAAAGATCTAAGTTTTTCATCACACAGGTTATCCAATATGAGTTAGCTATAATAACTCTGAAAATATTGTAACAGGTCTTTGATTCTTTTTGTTGCATATTGGGAAATAAATGTTTTTTCCTTTAAATAATTATACAACCAAAATCAAAATAAGTTTAATAATTCCAAATAGGAGTCTGTTATGAAATGCAACATAAAAGAAAATTCAGATTCAGCATATTATTATTCTACCACCGCTGACATTACATTGAACATTTGCACAACTCTCATGTACTTTACTTCTACTTTTACTTGTTTAATGTAAATAAGCATAGAAGAGCATATGTTAAAGTGTATTAACCCAAAATAGATGTTCAGTAGTCATATATTTCTTTTGTGTTTTGACACAGTTATTAACTGTCAAAATGTTAGATAAGAATATGCATCCCAAAATCGATTGATATTCTATACCAATCATTACACCTAAATCTCATTCAGCTTTAAATATAATTATACTTTTATTGCATTAGTAACATTTTAGTCAAATTTTCCTTTGGAATAGGTCAAAAATCTAACAGGAATTGATACAGAATTTAAACTTTCTTTGGCAGATGGGGAACAGAATCTGGAAATGTATCAACAACAGAGATCAATAGTTTCATACATTGTTTGGGATAAATAGCTTTATAATATAAAGCTGAATCTGTGCTATAAACCAGCAGTTCTGGTTGTACAATTGTACCCATGACAAATAAATACAATTATTTGTATTGATGGGTGGCACTGATGGGCATTTATGGGTGGTATTGATGGGCAGCAATGTTGGGCATTGATGGGTAGCACTGATAGGCGGCACTAATAGCCAGCACTGACTGGCATTACCAATGGGCTCTGATTGGTGTCACTTCTGGGTACTTGTGGGCACTGACTGCTGGCACTGGTGAGCACTTAGTGCCGGCACTGGTGGTCAATTGTAATCAGGGCACTGATGATCACTGATCACAGATCCTCTTGAGAGGAGATGTCACTGATTGGCTCTCCTCTCCACACACACTGTCAGTGTGAGGCGAGGAGTGCCGATTACCAGCACTTCCTTGTTTACATGTGACCGGCTGGGATTGGTCACAGTAGATCACATGGTAAAAGAGCCGTGGCCGTCGTCCCAGAACAAGAGCCGCACCGCCCCGCCGTCATTTGACCGGTGGGTGGGTGGTAAGTGGTTAAAGAAGGCTTTATTGTGATACAAGTGAAAACATTTGACATGTTTATTATTTAGTAAAAGATAGAGAAGAAGCACCACCTGCTGGGTAAGATACTATCAGGTCGCTGCAACTAATGCGCAAAATACTTTAAAGAATATATTATAATCTTAGGGTGCTGACCTTTATTCTAATTGGAATACAAAATACTAATATGTGGTGAAATTCAAAAATACTGAATGAAAAGATACCATAAATATAATACAAAATGATAATAAATAATAATAATTAAGAATTTTCCTGAAGACGAGCGGAAGTTCGAAATGCATTGAAAGCAAGACTTGCGGAGCAGTGTACGGAGCAATACGAGGAGAGGACAGTGCTTTCTGAACCCATAGGCATACAACTATACCAACTACCTCATTGGGTATAAAAGGTCATAAAAAGGTATAATAAAGGTCAGCGTCCTAAGATTATTATATGTTTATTTTTTTATTAAAAGTTGACTAAAAACAAAAACTTGGACTTTCTTGCAAAGGTAAATTATGGACTAAGCTGCATAAAGTTCTCACTAGAGAATATTACCTAAAAGGGGATGTAAACCCGAAAAAAAACATTTTTTACTGACACTTCTACCTTGTACAGGAGAGGATTTCATATCATCTGTGCCCAGTTTTGCCACGAAGAGTTACTCCAACTCTGAGTAATGCTCTTATCTTTTTTCAGTAGGAAAAAAACCGACTGAGGGAGAAATAGGAGATGCTTCATCCCGTGCTGTGGGACTGACAGGTCATATTCTTATCTCCTGCACAGAGCAAAAAGAGCCTCACACTCCACTCTCCTTTCTCCTCTCAGTATAGAGCTGGGTGGGAAGTCCTGTGACATCCCAACTCCACCCACCAAGGTTCAGCAAAGAGAGACACCCACTGATTCCAGTGTTTTGCAATGCTGCTACAGCTGAAAAGGGTGACATTTGTAAGGTAGGGATAGATGCAGGAGGCTTGCATGTACATATACATTAATACTGGGCCATTCATTTATACTGGGTGAGTGGTAGGTTTACATCCACTTTAAGACCCTGAAAGATATCCTGGCGGAGTCATATACTTCCGGGACACTCAGGCTAACCAAATTAATGAGGATGACAATGCAGCTGTCTACAGTAAAGGACAAAGTGGTCTTTTGGAGTGGTGAAGCCAACCCTGACAGGAAATTATACATTCCCTAAAAAGATGAGGGTTGGAACTAAAAGAATATAGTACTGTTATAATACATAGAAGCAGCTTCAAATATGGACTATGGGCAAATATGGAAACAGATGAACTGGCAAAGAAAAGTTAGTTTACGTGCAACTTACTAATTTGCAATAAAGCCCAACTCCAGGAAACTTTAAAACTCTCCCTTAAAGTGGATTTGTACCCACACTGCAAAGGTTAATTGTTTATTTAGGTCTAGAGGAAGTGAAGAAGTAGATTTACTTAACCACTCCTACGCTCCTCCATCGAACTAGATCAGTCCCCACAGCGTCTTATTCCCCATTCTCCAGCAGTCTATGTTCTAAAACAGGATCTATGACATAAATAAGGCTGATGCATGATCCATAGCCCTGCATTTGACACGAGGATTCCAAGAAACAGTCCTCCCCTGAGCATAGGGGGCTCCATCTGCAGAAGAGAGGAAGATAAAGCAATTTGGAAATACCTGTACATATATTATGCATTTACTTCATATTCTGGGGTTGTTGGCTTTGAAACCTGGAAGGAGGAAATGGAGAGATAGAGAAAGCCTCAGCCACATACCTTGTCCTTGCTTTTAAACCCCAAGCCAGAAGGGATTATTATGCAAGTATTCCCAAGATCTAATAGCTTAACTGTGTTTGCTGAGGGTATATCTAAATCTTTGCGACAGACAGAGTATCTCTACCCTTTCCTTGGTATTATTTCACATGCACAGTGCCAGAGAGCTAGGTTTGTGTGACTGTATGTGTAGTGGTGACCTTCCAGTATATTGGAAGGTAAACTTGTTCATTGCAATATAGTTTATATGCAGCTCCTGTTATTCTAATTGTCCCTTCTGGTCTGGTATTCTATAGCTAGTTTTAGCATAGGGCTCAATAACTAGCATAGGCTAGAACCAGGTTAGGCTTCTGGTGGCCATATTTAAATAAACAGAGGCCTGGTTGCATGTCACTGAACTATCAGGGAAGAACTAAAACACAGAGTAGATAGGCTGACTCTGGGCTCCAGTGCCACAGTCTGAATGGCACATCACAGTTCCTAGTAATTCTGTTCCAACCTGATTGAATGACAGTTGGAGGATCTCCACATAATTGCAGATCTTGTCTTTAGGTCTCTAACACAAAGACAGACACCACATCATCCTCAGGGGCCCCTGCAACTAGACGTTGCTGCAACATTCATTTAGAGCAGTGGTTCTCAACTCCTGTCTTTAGGACAGGTGTGCAAGATAACTGAAATACATTGCAGGTGATATAATTTGCTGTTCAGTGATTGTAGCATAATAGTCTTTATCTCCCCAATGTAATACTTAAAATCTGGCCTGTTAGTGGGTCATGAGGACAGGAGTTGAGAACCACTGATATAGAGGCTTCTCTGTTAATTAATTCTATATACCTGGGAATATGTGTACAATTACACCGGGACTCATATCAGGCCCTTTGCTGATAATACCTGTTTGTGCATTGGATGTATGTACTATTATTAATCTCTTATATAAACCATGCAATATTTCTATACTGGTGTGCATTTACAGTATATACTTAAGGTTATTTGCAGGTTATATGCTGGTTGCAGTAGTTCTTCTGCTCTCAATTACTTTGCTTAGATTACTGATTAATTTCCCAGGAAGGGTATCCCCTCTGTTCACAGAAACCCTGTCCTGTGTAGAGGCACTGCCAACTTTATTATCATGCACACTCTGCCACTTAGTGAAGGTTCTGGTTCTATTATTTACCTACAGGTTTAGCACAATATTCTGTTTGAGTAAGGCCATTTCTCATAATGCCCTAAAAGAGGGGTACGAATGTTTGCTAATTGCCCTGGCTTTGTCATTTAGCTACAGTTACCCCTGACCATAGCTGCTGACTTAACTTCTTTGCTATACTTCTGTCTCACTCACGGCCATCAATTCCAAGCAATTGAGAACAACTTTTGGTAAATCATCTAAACTATGTACTGCAAATTTGTACAAGTGTAACATTCTAGAGAAACAGCCCAAAAATACTCACTCAGCGCCTAAGGAAATGTGCTTAAAGCAGAGACAAATCAAACATGTTTTTTCTCAATTAGGAATTACCCCGGAGCAGCCATTTTAAAACACCAATGAAAATCAAAAAATAAACATTAAAATTAGTGCAGAAACCCCAAGTCCAATGTGAACCGACAGCGCTCCAAAGACAGCTGGAGGACAGGAGAGGGAGGAGGAGGGGCCTGCAGTGTGGGACAGACTGCTGCCTGATAAAAAACGGATGCCCATGAGAACAGCCATAGTCATTTGGAGGAATCCAAGCTACATCCTATTAAAATTAGATGGTTAGTTTTGACCCCAGGGGGAGTGGTGCTCACGTGATGTACCCTTGGGTGTGTTGACGGGACTCCTACCTATAGGCTAACAATTACAGCTGTCAAACTTTGCACTTTATTTGAAGTCTTTGCACTATTGCACTTGGGCTTTTAGTCTTAAAGACATACAGGCCCTGATTTACTATACCTCCCAAATTTACTCCAGCAGTGCTTTAAAATAACTCCCAATTAAAGGCTATTACGACTTCAACTCTCAGAAACCTGGAGTAGATCTACACACATGCGAACTCTATTTGCCTGGGAAGATGCCTCTCAGATCACATGTTCTAAGCACTGGTCGTGCATGTTGTACCCAAACAAAATATGCTTCCTTTTTTACCCGCAAATAGAGCTTTCTTTTTTCTTTTCTTTCTCCTCTGCGTCATTTCTGATCACCGCTATAAATAAAAAAAGAGCAACAATTTTGCAAAATAACCAGTTTTTCTTCCTTTTTGCTAAAATACAAATCCAATAAAAAAATATAAAAAACATTTTATTTCATCGGTTTTGGCTGATTTTTATTCGTCCGCAATCTGCATTTATTGATTGGTTTGTGCAAAAGTTGCCGCGTTTACAGATGATGAAAATTCATTTGTGTGGTTATTTTTTTATTTTAGTTTTTACTAGTAATGGCGGCAATCTGCGATTTTTAGTGCCACTGCGATATTGCGGGCGGACATGTCAGACCATTTAGACACTTTTTTGGGACCTATAAAAATGCACTGATACTGTTGAAATGCCATTGGCAGTGAAGGGGTTAACCTGGAGGGGGCGCTCTAAGGGTTAACTGTGTTCCCTAGGCGTGTTCTAACTGTATGGGGGCTGGGCTGGCAGGGGGAGGAGAGTGATCAGGGCTTCCATATACAGGAAGCCTGTGATCACCGCCCTTCCCCCTCTGTGAGAATGGAGATCCGTGTTTACATACACAGACCTCCATTCCTTCACTGCGGGGTGGGCCAACGCAGGTAGCCGGCGGCGATCAAGTCTGCTCCCTGGCTCCAAAGGAGGAGCGTAGGAGTGATCATGCGAGTGCGCCTCTGGCGGCACGCATGCTCACAATGCTAGTTATCGCAGCCGCCATCAGATAACAAACCACTTTGCCGCTGTCACGCTGCAGCGGGCGGCAAGTGGTTAAATATTGTACTTGGGGGTCCCCTTAGTATGGATCTCTGTGAGGTTTAGAACAGTACCGCCACAAAATGACATTTGTAAAGGAAAAATTGACATGTAAAATCGATCGCGGATGGAATGTATTGCTGGTTCCCTGCAATATAGATAAAGATAATTGAAAAAGCATTACATTGGTGGTGGTGTTAATGGGGGGCTTCCACATTTTGTTCAACCCCCCAACCACCAGGGTTGTTGGGAAGAGGCCCTTGTCTCCATCAACATAGGCAGAGCCCCCACCCCAAAGCACGCACCCCCTCATGTTAAAGTCATGTGGCCTGGTTTGGTCCAGGAGGGGGGCGGGCGCTCACTTGTCCCCCCATCCTGACCTCCAGGCTGCATGCTCAGAAAGGGTCTGGAGTTTGGGGGATCCCCCGCTGTTTTGTAATAAAATTTGGAGTGGGCTTCCCCTTAAAATCCATCCCTGAGCCAAAGGGCTTGGTTTGGATTGGGGGAACAATACATTATAGCCGCAAGCAAGTTGAAATTACAATTTTGATCAATGTAGGGGAGGATGTGGGAAATATATGTGGTGTGGGTGGGGTTCATTGATTTATTTGGCGTCACCACACAATTGCTTGCAGCCCATGTACACACAGCACTTCCTGTTTCCAGCCACATTATACTTCCTGCTGATGTATATCTATCTGTAAGGACTATGCAAATATAAATGAGAAGATGACTTATCAGTGCTGGTTCACACTAGTGCGATGCAGGAACCCTGTGAATCCACTGTGTCACATCTGGCTTAGACAGTTCACACTGCCATATGCAAACTGCTGGGTGTGTCAATAGAAAGCTAATGACACCCCCAAATCAGTTTGCAGATTGCACTGCAAACTGCAAATTCGGACAGGAATCGGATTGCATGGATGTGACCATCCATGTGATCTGATTGTGCTGCTTAACAAAAATAAGAGTCCTGTGCGAGTTTGGTCAGGATGCGATGCAACTTCAGCCATACTATCTATATGGCTGAATTTGCATAGCACAGATCGCATGTGATTTGCACGGCGGTGCGAATCACATCCGATCTCGGACATCGCAGCAGTGTTAACCGGCCCTAAGAAAGGTAATCCACTTCGCCAAGTAATTTACAAAAGAGAACAATAAGCAAAATCAATTTCATTTCATTTTGCCAGCAGAAACAAAGTATGTACATATTTACTGGCATTAAAGTATTTACAGTATATATACACATTTAGCAAAACAGTTAGCAATTGGGTTCGAAGGGCTCTGCTCATAGGAGCTTACAATCTAAAATTGGACTAAACCTTACAGTGGACACAGTTTTAATTTCACCATGCATAACCACCCACACATTTCATAAAATGACTAAACACCCACATGACATTATTAGCTGCAAAATTACAGAAAGATAATTAACAGTCATTCTAACAAAGCATTACAGCATAATATTAAAAAGGCATATATTAAACCAAGAAAATTGGTGAGCATTTTCTCCTAGAAGAATGCATGGTAAGACAATCAATACACACCCCAATCGGACAGCATGGTAAAATTTAGCCACTTTTGATGGTCAAAATGCACAATAATTTCAGCAAACAAACAGCTCTAGTAAAACATTTGTCATTAGCAAAATATCATTCCTTCTCCACAGCAACAAACCTGACCCCTCATCAGGTCGAACCAACGCCCTCTACTGAAGTCCCTTATATAAGCTAGCACTGACACACGCCCAATAGAAGTACATGCCGACCAGTATCTTTCAATCTGTCTTTTCTAATTTATTCCACCTGAGAGGCTGCAATACCTAATACTATTTGCTGTGTTAACACTTGGCTATGTTCATCAGATCAGTATAACTCCAGGACAAAATTCTAATCAGTGATTATCAACCCTGTCCTCAAGTACCCCCGACAGGTCATGTTTTCAGGCTATTATTTTGCACAAGTGATTTGATCAGTTTCTCTGCCTTAGTAATTACCACAGCTGTTTCATCTGAGGGAAATCCTGAAAGCATCACCTGTTGGGATGCCTTGAGGACTGATGTTGAGAAACACTGATTCAAGCAACAGTTTTCTAACCAGATGTACCTGTGCAGTGTAAACCCTACAATTTGAAATGTCCAAGTCCCTGGCTGCAATGAGCTTCCAATTTAAAGTCCCAAAATAACTTGCTTACATTACAGACTAATTGGACAAGAGAGTAATAAAATACAATATACATACAATACAATACAACATACAATATACATACAATATACACACAATATATACACACCCAGTATACACACACACATACATACATACAGTATGCATATGTACAGTCACACACTGCAAAAGTCAGAAATAAGGAAGAACATTTGAAATAATAATAGCTTATTATAATTTATAATAAGTTAAGATAATAAATTAATAACGTATTATTTCAAATGTTCTTCCTTATTTCCAAATTTCCAAAATTCTGGAAATAAGAAAGAACATTTGAAATAATAATAGCTTATTATTATTTATAATAAGTTAAAATAATACATTAATAACTTATTATTTCAAATGATGTTCCTTATTTCCGAAATTTGGAAATAAAAAAAACATTTGAAATAATAATAAATACCTATTAAATTATAGGTATTGGAATTTTCTTGAAAATATGTCTATTAGTGATAAATTTCTTTTAATTTCAATAGGTTTTTATATACACAAGAAACATTAATTTCAATTGCTTACAAACATATAGAATTGTCTATCAAGGACCATAGCAGTATTGAAATACAGACTTGCCATTTAGAAGTAAAAAAGGCATACAGATAGTGGACCTAGGGATTGCAATAACTTCATTGTTACTGACTCCAACCTTTATGCTGTAATACTATTAAACTTATTTTTAGCTTTAGGTATAGAAGGCAGACTTTTTACTCCATGAGCACCGCTAAAGGGAACTTGCTGTGTTCCTGGAGGAGAGATCCTGCCCAATCCCCGTATTCATAATTTTTTTATTTTCAATATTTTTATTAAGGATTTTCTTACAGTGAAAGACAAATACCTTGTTATAAACAACGCAAATTTACAACGTATATTCAGTTAGGGATAAGGAGAACATAGTTTCAAACAGAGACATAAGAAAAAAAAAAAAAAAAAGGGGAAGTAAGTATAACTATTGTTTACTAGTATTACTAGAAAAATGAGTTAAGATGATTCTGAATCAGAGGAGTCTATCACATACATTTATGAAAGCCAAGTTTGAGTTATGTCAACCCCTGATCGAGAATATATTGCTAAAATTGGGATTAGGTCCTCCGTAGCAGGTCCCTCGGGGTCATGAACCCTATGAGGAACCTTTAGGAGAGTCCGCATTGGAGTCCTCCTGAAGGGGTGCTCCCAGATCTCCAACACCCCAAGCGGGGCAAACTGTGCCGAGGACTGAGGCCCCCCCGACTCCCCAGGACCTCCACAATGGACCCCAATTTCCCTTCCCTCTCTCTTCTCTCTTCTTTTAAGAGAAAAGAAAGGAAAAGGTCCTATAATCAACTTCACTAGGTCAACCAAAGAACCTTCAATGATCCCTGATCCTCAAAACTATGTTTGTGTTCCCTACCACTCACATGAATATAGCGGTGTCAATAAATCGAACAACAAAGAGAAAGAAGATGAGAGAGAAAGGAAATAGGGAGATAAGGAGAGAAAAGTCATAGAGAGTGAACTGTAGTGAAATAGCTGAAGACTCCGTCATTCACTTAAAAACTTTAGAATCCTGGGACGCCTGGTATTAGGGAAACACCAACGAAGGATGCCCACGGTTCCCAAGTCAGCTCATATTTATGTAGGCTATCTGTTAAAATGCTCGCTAGCTTTTCTTGTGTCATCAACCAAGAGATTTTTCGAATAGCTGCCTTTAGTGAAACCCGTTCTTGTTTCCAAGCCCTGGCAATGGTAACCTTGGCGCCCAGAAAGATAAAATGTATTCCTATTAGATTTCGAAATGTTAGGGATGAATTCGTTTAAAAGTGCTATGGAAGGGGACCTTGCTAGTTTGCATCCTGTAACCTTCTGAATGATGCGGAAGATTTTAGACCAATATGACCGAATTCTAGGGCATTCCCACCAGACATGAGCCATGGAGCCTTTATGTAGACATCCCCTAAAGCATAGCGGATCCGCAGTTGGGTAGAATGTGGCCAACCTAGCTGGTGTGAGAAGGTGGAGGAAGTGTGTCACAAGAGCACATATGTTTGATTATTCTGAACACCTATTCGCTACACCACACTGGGTGCGATCTATCCAGAGGACTTTCTATTAAGCGCTGCACTTTCTTCTCATTATGACCATCTCATCAAAACCTTTACACTGGCTTCTGAGTTAGTGGTATTCAGAATACCCTTGAAGGATCTGGAACAGGCTGCTTGCCACTGCTCCAGATCCCATTCGCATTGCAGATCTGATTCCCAGTTATTCATGAAGGCAGATTTTGTAGTGGGAAGAGTGAGTGCCTCGTAGATGACCGAGATACCTCCCTTCTGCAGTGATGGCTGACCACACCATCGTTCATAATCTGTAAAACTCGGGGGGAGTGGTTTATCCTTCCAAATTTTATGAAGGTTTGAAATTTGAAAAAAACGAAAATACTCTGATCTTGGGAGCTCTAATTTGTTTACACAATATTTGAGAGTGATCGGGCCTGCAGCTGTGAAGAAGTGTCCTATGCGGAACAGCCCCTTATTTAGCCACCATTGAAAGGCTTTGATTTGTAACCCCGGGGGGAAGTCCGAGTTATTGAAGAGATAAGCCAAAGGCTTAATTAGTGAGACCAGAGAGGGTGTGTGTCTGATCTTATCCCAGAGAGCTAGTTCATTGGAGAGTGTAGGGGCCAGAATTGGTGAGTTGACTCTCCCAAGCCATGAGATATCCTACTTAGACCACCGCTTACGGTCATCTTCAAGCTTTCGGAACATTGGAGGAAAGTTATTGCTATATAAGGTTTCATATTTGGGTGTGAGGTTAATCCCCAAATATTTGATTGAGGTTTCACTCCACCTAAATTTGAACTCCGTTTTAAGCTTGGCAAATATCTTGTGGGGCAAAGAAATATTAAGGGCTTGAGATTTAGTATAATTAACTCTGAGGCTCGAGATTTTTGAGAACTCTACAAGAAGGCGACAAAATGAAGGGAGGGAGGTTAATGGGGAAGTTATAAATAGAGTTGAGCGCACACCTGGACGTTCGGGTTCAGAGGGTCCAGACAAACTTTGGGAAAAAGTCTGGGTTCGGCACCGAACGTTGCCCGAACGTTATCCCAGACACCGGACCCCATTGAAGTCAATGGGGACCCGAACTTTTAGGCACACAAATGGCTGTAACAATGTCCTGGCAAGTGCTAGAGGGCGGCAACAGGAAGTAAAATTGGGGTAAGAGTAGGGCAAGTGCCCTACAAAAAAATGGGGATA
>BLSH010034226.1:14411-35455 GCA_018402905.1 Glandirana rugosa
CCAAACACCTTAGGATATGGGAAATAAAGGGGTTTATATAAACTCTTAAAATGGAACATCCCTACGCTCCACTAAGAAGGCATACCCCTACCCGTCACTAGCTTTATCCATCTCATCAGATCCATTATCACATTAAAAATAGCTCAAATAGGAAGGATCGGTACTTTATAAAACACACCTGGTCTAAAATTATAGTCGAAGATTAAACTCTATGTACCCCCCCTTCAATATCAATATCTCCAAAAGTTTAAAGCACCACTCTAACTACGGATTTATAAAATACATTAAGAGTGAGGTAAACTTAAACTTAGACCTGAAGTCTCACCTCTAGCATAGCCCACCGTCACTATTACCTAGACTACTCTACCTATTTCGATCACTGCCCATCCCCATACGGAAGAATCACCTCGCATCCCTACAAGGTAAAATTCTCAAATATATTTGGGGAAATAAAGGGTATAGGATTCCACAAACCTCTCTCTTCCAATCAAGGAGAAAGGGAGGGCTGGGATTGCCAAATCTCTATAAGTACTTCCAAGCTGCTAGAATTGCCCAACTATCAATAATTTACTCTAAATTTGAGAAACCGGATTGGGTCCGGATTGAAAGGCAAGCAATACCCAACCATACGCTAGACTTTCTCTTATGGTCTCCCCCCAAAAATAGGCCTCCAATTCTAGTTCCTACACTTTCCAATGAGCTGGCGCTGTGGGATAAGGTCAGATTCATCCCCTCATTGATATCCTCTGCTAAACCACTCGCTCACCTTTTTCATAATCAAGACTTCCCACCTGGATTAAACATAAAAGCATTCCAATGGTGGCTAAACAAGGGGCTATACCGTATAGGACATTTCTTCACAGCAACTGGCCCGATTTCCTACAAATACTGTGTAAATAAACTTGAACTCCCAAACTCAGAAAGGTTCAGATACAACCAAATCTTAAGCTATCTAAATAGCATTTGGAAGGAAAAACCACTCCCTCCAGTCTTCACTGCATATGAACTGTGGTGTGGTCAGCCATCGGTGCAGAAGGGGGGTATATCTGTGGCATATGAGGCACTCACTCTCTCCACAGGAAAATTACCCTACATGATGGAATGGGAATCGGACCTCCAATTCGATTGGGATATTGGTGATTGGCATTCAGCCTGCTTTAAGTCCTTCAAAGGCATTCAGAACACTACCATAATAGAAGCAGGTCTGAAGGTAGTAATGAGATGGTACCTTACTCCTATCAGACTGGCTAAATTCTACCCATCTGTGGACCCCCTATGCTTCAGGGGTTGCCAATTATCCGGATCCATGGTCCACATATGGTGGGAATGCCCAAGAATACGGCCTTACTGGGCGAAAATTTTTTGCATTATTAAGAGAGTGGCTGGATGCGGATTACCAATGTCGCCGACCATTGCCCTTCTAAACGAACATATACATCAAATTTCCAAACCGAAAAGGAAATTAATCCAGTTCATTCTTTTAGGGGCCAAGATTTCTTTAGCAAAAGCCTGGAAACAGGAACGAGTCTCGGTCAAAACGGCCATCCGAAAGATCTCGTGGATCATGTCCCAAGAAAAGTTGTCGAGCATCTTAAACGATAACTTGTACAAATTTGAAGCCATTTGGGAACCCTGGGCAAACTTCATAGGAATATCTTTCACACCGGGCATATAAGCTTTGTCAGCCCACCAAGATGACAGATGAGCCCATGCAACACTCAACGACTAACCCTAGAATCTCTATTAATACTATCCCTTCTCTCTTACCTTTTCTCACTTTCCCATTTTCCCTCTTTGTATCCTATTCTCAACAAATTCTTCTCTCTTTATATATGGGTATCTTTAGCAAATGTACACTATGACTAAGGGCCCCAGCGTCCTTATCTTTAAACTAAACAGTTTATGGAAATAATTGTTACAGAAACTATGCATAACAAAGAGGTTGCCCAGCCTCTAAAAGGTTAAGTTTTTAGTTCGGAAAAGCAGGCTGATGGGCAAGGGGCTCTCGTCTCTGACACAGCTTGAACCCATTTGGGGTGCCAGGAGATGTCAGAGCCCAACCCACCAACTTGGCTAAGTTGGGGTAACCGTTCGGTGAACTTACCAGACATTACTCAAAGGCATAGTACAGATTCAAGGATACTCTCAGGCCAATGTGGCTCTCAGAAGTAAAAATACCTAAACGCTCAGTAAAGGTTTATGTTTGTTTTCCACTTCTTTTATATCGCTTCCTATAGCACATAAAAGTTTTCATGTATAAATTTACTGCTTTTCCGAAAGTATGCCATACTTGTATGTTAATTCTTGATAATCCTTAATAAAAATTATTGAAAAGAAAAACTGAACGCTAAGTCACCGGGACCAGATGGCTTACACACGAGGGTCCTTAAGGAACTTAGCCAAGTTATTTCCAGACCCTGGTACCTAATCTTTAAGAGCAGTTTTCTGACTGGTATGATACCAGCTGATTGGAAGAAAAACAATGTAATACCAATATATAAATAAGGACCAAGATATATCCCTGGGAATTACAGACCAGTTAGCTTAACATCAATAATTGGCAAGCTCTTGGAGGGAATAATAAGGGATTACATACAAGATTATTATAACGAGAACAGTATCATTTGTGGTAATCAGCATGTATTCATGAAGGATCATTCTTGCCAAACCAATCTATTAACCTTCTATGAGGAGGTGAGCTGCCACATAGATAAGGGAAGGCCTGCAGACGTGGTGTACCTGGATTTTGCAAAAGCATTTGATCCAGTTCCCCAGAAACGTTTACTGTACAAACTAAGGTCCCTCAACATGGATCAAGGGGTGAGCACCTGGATTGAAAATTGGCTACAAGGGCGAGTCCAGAGGGTGGTGATAAATGGGGAGTACTCAGAATGGTCTGGTGTAGAAAGTGGAGTTCCCCAAGGTTCTGTCCTGGGACCAATCCTATTCAATATATTCATAAATGACTTGGAGGACAGGGTGAAGAGCTCAATCTCAATATTTGCGGATGATACCAAGTTAAGCAGAGCAATAAACTCTCCACAGGATGTGGAAATCCTGCAAGAAGATCTAAATAAATGAATGGGGTGGGCAGACAAGTGGCAGATGAGATTTAACCTAGAAAAATGTAAGATAATGCATTTGGGTGCCAAAAACAAAAAAGCAAACTACTCACTAGGGGAGAGCCTCTGGGGGAATCTAGAATGGAAAAAGACCTAGGGGTCCTGGTGGAGAACAGGCTTAGCAGTAGCATGCAATGCCAAGCTGCTGCAAGCAAAGCTAACAAAGTGTTGGCATGCATCAGGAAAGGGATAAACTCCAGGGATAAATCAATAATTCTCCCACTATACAAATCTCTGGTGAGGCCGCACCTGGAGTATGCCGCCCAGTTCTGGGCACCAGTCCTCAGGAAGGATGTCCTGGTATTGGAAAGGGTACAGAGAAGGGCCACAAAGCTTATTAAGGGATTGGAGGACCTAAGTTATGAGGAAAGATTACAAGCACTGAACTTATTCACTCTGGAGAAGAGACGCTTGAGAGGGGATATGATTTCAATGTACAAATACTGTACAGGTGACCCCACAGTAAGTACAAAACTATTCCGGACAAGGGAGCACACAAAGACACGCGGCCATTCACTAAAAATGGAAGAAACGCGGTTTAGACTTAAAAAGCGTAAATGGTTCTTTACAGTGAGAGCAGTGAGGATGTGGAATTCTCTTCCACAAGCAGTAGTCTCTGCTGGGAGTCTAGAAAATTTCAAAAAACTATTAGATGCACACCTAAGGGACCACAACATTGCGGGGTATACAATTTAATACTGATATTAAAAACACACACATAGGTTGGACTTGATGGACTTGTGTCTTTTTTCAGCCTCGTTTACTATGTAACTATGTAACAGCGGCCATTTATCACGTGATCGGCGGGTCCAATGAGAAATGATCTCAAATGTAATCGTATGAGATTATCTCTTGTTGCCAGCTCTCTCTCCTCACACAGACATCGCTGTGTGAGGAGAGAGTGAGCGATCTGTGCCGCCTGCATTTACTGTGAGTTTAAACACTACAGTATTTGATTCCTACTGTCCCCAAAAACTGCCCATCATAGTGCCCCTATTTGTAATCAGTGCCACCGGTCAGTGCCACCTGTCAGTGCCATATACAGTATCATCAGTGCCACCTCAGTGCCACGTGTCAGTGCCACCTGACCTGTCATCAGTGCCACCTGTCAGTGCCACGTATCATCAGTGCCACCTGTCAGTGCCATCAATTAGTGTCACGTGTCATCAAAGTGTCATCAGTGCCATGTGTGATAAAGTGCCACCTGACCTGTCATCAGTGCCACATGTCAGTATCACCTGACCTGTCATCAGTACCACATGTCAGTGCCACCTGACCTGTCATCAGTGCCACATGTCAGTGCCACCTGTCATTGGTGCCATCAGTGTTACGTGTCACCAGTGCCACCTGACCTGTCAACAGTGCCACATATCATCAGTTCCACCTAACCTGTCATCAGTGCCACATATCATCAATGCCACTTGACCACCTGACCTGTCATCAGTGCCACGTGATATCAGTCCCATCAGTGTCACGTGTCATCAGTGCCATAAGTGCCCATCACCTCATTAGTGCCATATGTGTCATCAGTGCCAATTCGTGCTGCAACAATGGCAAAAAGATCTCCTTCTGTTGAGGAGGCCTACAATATTCTTGTGGCCGATGAGAGCAATGGGGAGCTCTCTCCTGCAGGTTGCCTCTGAGTCTGAGCCTGAGTCTGATATGACCTACGATCCAGTCTCAAGTAGCGAATCAGAGCTGGACTCAGATGAGGAATATTGTCCACCAGCCAGACGAAGGCGCGTTGGTGGGGAGGCAATACCGTCCATGAGCACCACTGTGCCATCCACCAGCACCCCAGTGCCATCCACCAGCACCGCTGTGCTATCCACCAGCAGGGTGGGTCCCATGCTGGCCTTCCCTATTCACTTCAGCACCCCTTGTGGCTTACTCCTAATTCAGGAGAAGCTAGGATTCCCCCTTTTGCTGCCCAGCCAGGAGTCCAGATGGACACAGAAAATTTTTCGTCCATTCATTTTTTTGATTCGGTTTTTACAGAGGACATGCTACGATCCATTGTGGCCCAGTGCAATCGATTTGCACAGCAATTCATCCAAAATAATCCAGCCTTATATCCGTCCCCTTGAGTGGAGAGACGTAACGATGGAAGAGTTTAAAACTTTTTTGGGCCTCACGTTCTGCATGGGACTTAACAAAAAAAATGAACTGCGCTCCTACTGGTCCACCCACCCCATATACCACATGCAGGTCTTCTCAATAATAATGCCCAGGAAAAGATTTCTCATTATCATGAGATTTCTCCATTTCAACCATAATACCCAGTGCCCTCCCCTAAATGCCCCAAATTATGACTGGCTTTATAAAATTTGCCCAATTCTCCATTATTTTTCAGAAATATCCCCCCCCCCCCGGTCCAGAATATATGCATCGATGAATCCCTTGTTAAATTTTGCTGCAGGCTGGGAATAAAACAATATATCCCCAGTAAAAGAGCCCGCTATAGGGTGAAAGTATATAAATTGTGCGACCGAACCACGGGGTACGTTTATGCCATCAAAGGCTATGAAGGGAAGGACTCCCAGCTGCACCCGCCTAATTGCCCAGACAATTTAGGTTCAAGCGGGAAAATTGTTTGGGAACTCATTTACCCGCTCCTGGAGAAAGGCTACCACCTGTATGTTGATAACTTTTATAGCAGTTTACCCCTGTTCCGGAACCTTTACAAGAAGAGTATGCCAGCATGTGGCACAGCCAGAAAAAATCAGATAGGCTTTCCTCAAAGACTCATCAACATGAGGCTTAGAAAAGGAGAGACGGCGAGTCTGTGGAATGAGGAAATTCTGGCTGTGAAGTGGAGGGACAGAAGGGATGTATACATGTTATCGTCTATACTTAACAATTCATCTGTGGAGATCCCCAGAAAAAATGGTCCAATACAGAAACCAACCTGTATCCATGAGTACAACTTGTACATGGGAGGAGTCAACCTAAACAATCAAATGATGGAACCCTATTTATTGAACCAGAAGAACATACCACTGGTATAAAAAAGCTGCACTCTATTTTTTTCATTTGGCCATGTACAACACCTATGTGCTATATTGCAATTCCACCGTAAACCCCAAACCCTTCCTTGGCTACCAGGAGGATATCATCACCACACTTCTATACCCCAACGGCCCACCAGAAAATATTAGATCCGATGTGTATAGCAGACTCTCAGAGCGCCATTTCCCCGATGAAATACCTCCCAGACCAACAGGCCAAAAACACCAGAAGAAATGCCAGGTGTGCTCTAGTGGAGGAATTAGAAGAGACACCACTTATTATTGTGCCCAGTGCCCTTCCCAACCAGGTCTCTGCATAGGTGACTGCTTCCGGCATTATCACACCCTAGTCAATTATTAATGATTCCTCAGTTCCTGTTCCAGTTCGCACCCCTTATGCCACTGCTTGCTCTTGAACTGGCCCTGGCTGTTTTTTTGACCACGCAATTAGCTGCTGCTTTTGTACATACATCTGCCTGCTCTGGAACTGACCCTGGCTTGTTATCCCACCATGCTTCTGCCTACCGATTTTAAACATACTTCTGCCTTATCTGGAACTGACCCTGGACTGTTATTCGACCACACTTCTGCCTACCGATTTTGTACATACTTCTGCTGATCTGGAACTGACCCTAGGCTGTTTGACCATGTTTTTTTGCTTGCCTCTTGGCCTGGCCAAGTCCCTGCCTGCTGCCTGGACCAGTGCTATCCTCCTGCTGCAATACTAAAATCACAGGTAATCTTTTATTTACCCTTTACTCAGCAGAATATATTTTTGGGTGTAATTCTTGGTATGTGAACCGTTCAAAACACTCATTATGACTCATGGATTATACGTTGGGGTGTTAGCTTTCCAAAATGGGGTCATTTTGTGGGTGTTTCCATTGTCCTGGTGCTCCAGGGTCTTCAGAATTGTAATAGGTGGTCGAGAAATGAGATGTGTAATTTATGCTTCTAAAACGCCCGAAGGTGCTAGTTCAATGTTGGGCCTCTGTATGTGGCCAGGCTATGTAAAGTTCTCACACATGTGGTATTGCCATAGTCATGAGGAGTAGCAGAATGTATTTTGGGGTGTCATTTTTCCATTTTACATGCTATGTGTTGGAAATACCTTATAAATGGACAACTTTGTGTAAAAAAAATCTGTTTTCATTTTTCTCCCACATTTTCCAAAAACTTCTGGAAAAAAACGTACTGTTAAAAAGACTCATTATGCCTCATAGATTATACGTTGGGGTGTTAGCTTTCCAAAATGGTGTCTTTTGTAGGCGTTTCCATTGTCCTGGTGCTCCAGGGCCTTCAGAATTGTAATAGGTGGTCGAGAAATGAGATGTGTAATTTATGCTTCTAAAATGCCTGAAGGTGCTAGTTCAATGTTGGGCCTCTGTATGTGGCCAGGCTGTAAAAGTCTCACACATGTGGTATTGCCACACTCAGGAGGAGTAGCAGAATGTATTTTGGGGTGTCATTTTCCTTTGTACATGCTATGTGTTGGAAATACCTTATAAATGGACAACTTTGTGTAAAAAAAAATGCATTTTCATTTTTTTCCCACAGTTTCCAAAAACTTCTGGGAAAAAATGAACCATTCCAAAGACTCATTATGCCTCACAGATTATACATTGGGGTGTTAGCTTTCCAAAATGGGGTCATTTTGTGATCGTTTCCATTGTCCTGGTGCTCTAGGGCCTTCAGCAGTGTAATAGGTGGTTGAGAAATGAGATACCATATTTTTTCGCACCATAAGACGCACTTTTTCCCCCCAAAAAATGGGGGAAAGTGTCTCTGCGTCTTATGGTGCGAATATACAATGTCGACCCCCCCTCCCCTGTCACCGCCGGGAGCCGGCATTTACTTCCAGGACCTCAGCACATCAAGTGACCAGGCTTCCCTGCTCATTCATACGGCCAGTTCACCTGCGGCCTCTCAATTCCTGGCTGGGACCTGACAAGTGGCTATGATTGAATACTGAGCAGCAGCGTTCGGGCACAGACACCTGCAGCTGTAAGAGGAGATCTCTGAAGGGGATGATACCCAGGACTACTACTTCCAAGGATTACCTGGTCTGGTGAAGATGGAGATAGAGCGGCATACACAGTGAGATCGTTCACAGGATATAGTCCCCTACCTTGATGAAAGACACACTGCACTGGCTGTCTCTGTATAGCTATTTATGGTACTCACCGATATATGCAAACAGCACTGCTCTTTCTCTCTCCCTTCCCCCGATCTCCCTGCTTTCAACACACACTTGTTGACTGACTTCAATTACTGTATTCAGCTGCTCTATAGATCTGCCGATCTGTTGGTTTCAGTGCCTGCCTCGTAAGTCAGCTCATCCCTTGCTGTCCTCACTGCCACATTCCTCAGTGGCTTAGCTTCTTACACAGACTTGAAGACTGGTATGTTATAGTCCCTCTTCATCTGTTTTTTGGCCCCCTCCTGCTGGCCCCTAGGGACTATCTATCATTGCTGCCACATTGCTCCTTTCTATACAGCAGTCTCAGACCATCGGTATACGTGCTGTGAATGAGCTGCAAGCCCAGGTGCTTTTAAATGTCAGTGACATTGCTGTCATGAATATTTTAATCTCTTGGTATGGGCAATGGTAGTGCTGTATTTCACGGGCACTGGTATGGCTGTATTTCATTGGCACAGGTATTTCTGCGTATCATGGGCACAGGTATTTCTGCATATCATGGGGAAATGACAGCAGGCTGTTTTAAAACTGATATGTTTGGGGGATAAACCCCACACTGCGCAGCCTACTGTGGACGGGCATTGAACAACAGACCGATGAGTGGTTGTTGCCACTGAGCCTCAAGCCCGGCCTGGTGGTGTGCGATAATGGGCAAAGTCTCTTAGCAGCTCTGGGCCTAGCCGGTTTGACGCACATCCCTTGCCTGGCGCATGTGCTGAATTTGGTGGTGCAGAAATTTCTAAAAAAAACTACCCAGATATGTCAGAGCTGCTGCAGAAAGTGTGGGCCCTCTGTGCGTGCTTTCGGCGTTCTCACCCTGCTGCTGCTCACCTGTTTGCGCTGCAGCAGAACTTCGGCCTTCCCGCTCACCGCCTCCTATGCGTTGTGCCCACAAGGTGGAACTCCACCTTGAACATGCTGGAGAGACTGTGCGAGCAACAGCAGGCAATAGTTGAGTTTAAGGTGCAGCACGCACGGGTCAGTCACTCTGCGGAACAGCACCACTACACCACCACCTCCATGCGAGACCTGTTTATCATATTGCGGTGTTTCGAGTACTCCACCAACATGGCCAGTGCCGATGACGCTGTTCTCAGCGTTACTATCCCACTTCTATGTCTCCTTGAAAAAACACTTTGGGCGATGATGGAAGAGGACGTGGAACAGGAGGAAGAGGAGGAGGAAGAAGAGGGGTCATTTCCACAGTTATCAGGCCAGTCATTCACAAGTGGCTCAGAGGGTGGGTTCCTGCATCAGCATAGGCCAGGTAAAACATTTTCAAGCCAGGGCACAGTTCTGGAGGATCAGGAGGATGAGGGTGATGAGGAGGAGGACGAGGAGGATGAACCGTGTTCACAGCAGGGTGGCACCCAACGCAGCTCCTGGGCATCACTGGAGCATGGCTGGGGGGATACGGAGCACACAGATGATACACCTCCCACAGAGGACAGCTTGTCTTTGCCTCTGGGCAGCCTGGCACACATGAGCGACTACATGCTGCAGTGCCTGCTCAACGACAGCCTAATTGCTCACATTGTAACTTGTGCTTATTACTGGGTGGCCACCCTGCTGGATCCCTGTTACAAGGACAACGTGTCGTCCTTAATTCCCTCAATGGAGCGTGATCGGAAGATGCATGAATACAAGAGCACGCTGGTAGATGCTCTGCTGAGGGCATTCCCAAATGAAACAGGGGGCTCAGTGGAAGCACAAGGCGAAGGCAGAGGAGGAGGAAGAGGTCACCAACGCAGCTGTGGCACCGCCAGCACCTCAGAAGGCAGGGTTAGCATGGCCAAAATGTGGAAAAGCTTTGTCAGCAGCACGTCACAACAAACAGCACCACCAGCTGATAGTCAACATCTTAGCAGGAGGCAGCATTTCAGCAACATGGTGGAACAGTATGTGTGCACACGCCTACACGTACTGACTGATGGGTCTGCCCCATTCAACTTCTGGGTCTCCAAATTGGGCACATGGCCTGAGCTGGGCCTTTATGCCTTGGAGGTGCTGGCCTGCCCTGCAGCCAGTGTATTGTCTGAACGTGTGTTTAGCATGGCAGGGAACGTTATCACAGACAAGCGCAGCCGTCTGTGCACAGCCAGCGTGGACAAGCTAACGTTTATGAAAATGAACCAGACATGGATCCCCCAAGACTTGTCTGTACCTTGTGCAGAATAGACATTTAGACCCGCCTCACACAGCCATTGTTATACTTGTTTTTTTTTAATATGTCTCAATATTTTGGGGGCTACCCCAATTAGAAAAAAAAAACCAAACACACAAAAAACAGTGTTGGCTACCACCTCCTCCTCCTCCACCGCCACTTCCACCTACACCACCATGGTCACGGCCTACTCAACCTCTAAGCTCCTACTCCACATCCACCTCCTCCCATTTTTATTTTTTTAATGTGTTTTTCAGTTATTTCCCTATCCACATTTGTTTGCAGGACACTTGTCCTACTCTTACCCTCATTTTGCTTTCTTTTGCAGTCCTCTAGCCCTTTCTAGGACTTTTCTACAGCCATTTTTGTGCCCAAAAGTTCGGGTCACCATTGACTTCAATGGGGTTTGGGGTCAAGTTCGGGTCAAGTCCGGTACCGAACCCAAATTTTTTTGCGAAGCTCTGTAATGCAGAGTCATGCATTTTCTTGAGCATGTGGTCACACAATGCAGTGTGGTACTGTGAAAAAATAATATCACAAACTGCACTGTTAAACTTTTGTACCGCTGGCCAGTTTGTACAAAATCGAGGGCTTTGGAGTTTTACTGTTCCATAACACCACATGCAGCTTAAAGGCATCCCATGTTTGGATTGGTGTTTTTCCCATGTGTGACAATACAAGGCTCTGTCTTCACAGAAAGGACATAGGGTTTGCACATTTACTGAGTCCAGAACTATAAAGTGTTAATTATGAGTGGAGATAACTGCTTTTGCAGATTTCTCCGGATTTTGATATTTCTGGATGGGTCTTCATAGTTTGGAGATTTCAAAGCAACTTAAAAGGGAATAAATCTCCAACCCAGTGTCTGGGTTTTATAGCCAACCAGCAGGGTGTGGGCTTAGGTGCACAAAGACCTCATAATGGTTTGTTGAGAGTTCCAAGTTGGAGTGGAGGGCAGTTGGAGCAGTGGCTCTCATTAAGGGAGTCTCTGTGTGGAGACAGATGCTTTGTGTGTTAAGAGGCTTAAGGCTGTGTGAGTTAACAGGTTCCCGACCGTGCGCCGTCTTTTCACGGCGGCAGTCGGGGAGCCCTGCGCGAATCGCCGTAAATAAGTGGCGATTCGCATTTGGCCACCAGGGGGCGCGCGCACCCGCGCACCCGCCGCACTCCTGGGGAGTGTGCCCGCGGCTCGGGCGGACCAGATGTCCGCCGGCGAGCCGCGATGAGCGGCTACAGGGAAAAGAACGGGGAACCGCCGATGTAAACACGGCGGTTCCCCGCCCTGTCAGTGGGTCATGAGAGATCTACTGATCCCTGTCACTGGGATTAGTTAGATCTCTCATGCCCATGTTAGCCCAACCCCCCCACAGAAAGAACACACCCAGGGAACACACTTAACCCCTAGCTCTCCCCCTGCAGGTTAACCCCTTCACTGCCAATGACATTTATACAGTAATCAGTGGACATTTACATTTCTGATCGCTGAATAAATGTCATTGGTCCCAAAAAAGTGTCAAAATGTTCCGACATGTCCCCCCCAATATCGCATTACCGCTAAAAATCGCAGATCGCCGCCATTACTAGTAAAAAAAAAAAAACCCAGAAATGAATTCTCATCACTTTTGCGCAAACCAATCAATAAACACCAATTGCAATTTTTTTTATTGCAAATATGAGGAATTATATAAATCGGCCAAAAACGGTGAAAAAAAATGTTTTTTTATATATTTTTTTGGATTTGAATTTTAGCAAAAAGTAAGAAATTTGGGTTTTTTTGCAAAATGGTCGCTCTTCTTTTGTTTATAGCGGCGATAAGAAATGACGCAGATTCGATCAAATACCACCAAAAGAAAGCTCTATTTGTGGGAAAAAAAGGACGCAAATTTTGTTTGGGTACAACGTCGCACGACCGCGCAATTGTCAGTTAAAGTGACGCAGCACCGAATCGCAAAAAGTGCTCTGGTCCTAAAGTGCAAAATTCTTCCGGGGGTGAAGTGGTTAACCAGTACAGATCCACGCTATAGCCGAAAGATGGCTACAGAGAGGATCTGAATTGCCCGGCGATGGACATCCGCCCCTTTGCGCACTCCCCACCCGCAATCGCGGACCTGCAGCCCAGGATATCTGTGATCGCTGTGTCCCTTGGACACAGCCAATCACAGATCATGGTAAATTTCCAATCACAGTGGCCATTTATCACGTGATCGGTGGGTCCAATGAGAAATTATCTCAAATGTAAACATAGGAGATTATCTCTTGTTGCCAGCTCTCTCTCCTCACACAGACACCGCTGTCTGAGGAGAGAGTGAGCGATCTGTGCGGCCTGCATTTACTGTGAGTTCAAACACTGGAATGTATATTGGTTCTTGGTATGTGAACCATTCAAAACATTCATTATGACTCATAGATTATATGTTGGGGTGTTAGCTTTCCAAAATGGGGTCATTTTGTGGGCGTTTCCATTGTCCTGGTGTCCAAGAGCCTTCAGAATTGTAATAGGTGGTCGAGAAATGAGATGTGTAATTTATGCTTCTAAATGCCTTAAGGTGCTAGTTCAATGTTGAGCCTCTGTATGTGACCAGGCTATGTAAAATTCTCACACATGTGGTATTGCCATAGTCATAAGGAGTAGCAGAATGTATTTTGGGGTGTCATTTTTCCATTTTACATGCTATGTGTTGGAAATACCTTATAAATGGACAACTTTGTGTAAAAAAAAAATGTGTTTTCATTTTTTTCCCACATATTCCAAAAACTTCTGGAAAGTGGGGTGTTAGCTTTACAAAATGGGGTCATTTTGTGGGCGTTTTCCATTGTCCTGGTGCTCCAGGGCCTTCAGAATTGTAATAGGTTTTTTGAAAAAAAGTTTGGGTTCGGGTACTGGGTTCTGGTATTTTTTTCCCACTTGTTGAATAGCTGTAGGGCAGCCAGTCAACAAGCGTCTCACTGGTTTGCCCTTAGAAGCCATCACAGCCATGCCTACTAATGGCATGGCTGTGATTGGCCAGTGCATCATGTGACCCAGCCTCTGTATGAGCTGGAGTCACGTAGTGCTGCATGTCATATGCTCTCAGGCTAGTGTAGGGAGAGGATGCTGCTGGTGCTGTGAGGGACAGATTGCAGATCTAATAACATCTCATCCTGCATTACAGAACAATCTAATTGTGGACTAGGTAGAGATTACTACTACTACTACTGCTTTTAGGGACAGATTGCAGATCTAATAACATCTTATCCTGCATTACAGAACAGTCTGACTGGACTAGTTAGAGTCTACTGCTTAGAGGGGCAGATTATTGTTTTAAAATCATCTCCTAGTTCTATAGGGTCAGGTTCCTACTGTTGCTGTAAGGGACAGATTATTGTTCTAAAATCATCTCCTAGTTCTATAGGGTCAGGTTCCTGCTGTTGCTGTAAGGGACAGATTATTGTTCTAAAATCATCTCCTAGTTCTATAGGATCAGGTTCCTGCGGTTGCTGTAAGGGACAGATTATTGTTATTTCCCTATCCGTATTTCTTTGTAGGGCACTTGTCCTACTCTTACCCCCACTTTTCTTCCTTTTGCAGCCCTCTAGCACTTTCCAGGACTTTTTTACAGCCATTTTTGTGCCCAAAAGTTTGGGTCCCCATTGATTTCAAAGGGGTTCGGGGTCCGGGTTCAAGTTCGGACCGAACCCGAACCTGAACTTTTCCACGAAAACCCGAACATCCAGGTGTCCGCTCAACTCTAGTAATAGGTGGTCGAGAAATGAGATGTGTAATTTATGCTTCTAAAACGCCTGAAGGTGCTAATTCAATGTTGGGCCTCTGTATGTGGCCAGGCTGTGTAAAAGTATCACACATGCAGTATCACCATAGTTACAAGGAGTAGCAGAATGTATTTTGGGGTGTCATTTTTCCTTTGTACATGCTATGTTTTGGAAATACCTTATAAATGGACAACTTTGTGTAAAATAAATGTGTTTTCATTTTTTTCCCACATTTTCCAAAAACTTCTGGAAAAAAATGTACCGTTCAAAAGACTCATTATGCCTCATAGATTATACGTTGGGGTGTTAGCTTTCCAAAATGGGGTCATTTTGTGGGTGTTTCCATTGTCCTGGTGCTCCAGGGCCTTCAGAATTGTAATAGGTATTTGAGAAATGAGATGTGTAATTTATGCTTCTAAAATGCCTGAAGGTGCTAGTTCAATGTTGGGCCTCTATATGTGGCCAGGCTATGTGAAAAATGTCTCACACATGTGGTATTGCCACACTCAGGAGGAGTAGCAGAATGTATTTTGGGGTGTCATGTCTCCTTTGTACATGCTATGTGTTGGAAATACCTTATAAATGGACAACTTTGTGTAAAAAAAAAACATGTGTTTTCATTTTTTTCCCACATTTTCCAAAAACGTCTGGGAAAAAACGAACCATTGAAAACACTCATTATGCCTCATAGATTATACTTTGGGGTGTTGGCTTTCCAAAATTTGGTAATTTTGTGGGCGTTTCCATTGTCCTGGTGCTCCAGGGCCTTCAACAGTGTAATAGGGGGTTGAGAAATGAGATACCATATTTTTTGCACCATAAGACGCACTTTTTTCCCCCAAAAAATGGGGGAAAGTGTCTCTGCGTCTTATGGTGCGAATATACAATGTCGACCCCCCCTCTCCCGCCACCGCCGGGAGCCGGCATTTTCTTCCGGGCATACGCGACCTCAGCACATCAAGTGACCAGGCTTCCCTGCTCATTCATACGGCCAGTTCACCTGCGGCCTCTCAATTCCTGGCTGGGACCTGACAAGTGGCTATGATTGAATACTGAGCAGCAGTGTTTGGACACAGACACCTGCAGCTCTAAGAGAAGATCTCTGAAGGGGACAATACCAAGGACTACTACTTCCAAGGATTACCTGGTCTGGTGAAGATGGAGATAGAGCGGCATACACAGTGAGATCGTTCGCGGGACATAGTCCCCTACTTTGATGAAACACACACTGCACTGGCTGTCTCTGTATAGCTATTTACGGTACTCACCGATATATGCAAACGCACTGCTCTTTCTCTCTCCCTTCCCCCAATCTCCCTGCTTTCAACACACACTTGTTGACTGACTTCAATTACTGTATTCAGCTGCTCTATAGATCTGCCAATCTGTTGGTTTCAGTGCCTGCCTCGCAAGTCAACTCATCCCTTGCTGTCCTCACTGCCACATTCCTCAGTGGCTTAGCTTCTTACACAGACTTGTAGACTGGTATGTTATAGTCCCTCTTCATCTGTTTTTTGGCCCCCTCCTGCTGGCCCCTAGGGACTATCTATCATTGCTGCCACATTGCTCTTTTCTATACAGCAGTCTCAGACCATCGGTATGCGTGCTGTGAATGAGCTGCAAGCCCGGTGTTGCTTTTAAATGTCTGTGACATCGCTGTCATGAATATTTTAATCTCTTGGTATGGGCAATGGTAGTGCTGTATTTCACGGGCACTGGTATGGCTGTATTTCATTGGCACAGGTATTTCTGCGTATCATGGGCACAGGTATTTCTGCATATCATGGGCACAGGTATTTCTGCATTTCATGGGCACAGGTATTTCTGCATTTCATTGGCACTGGTCAGGCTGCATTTCATGGACACTGGTAAATATTTTAGTACACCATTTGGTTCAGAATATTTTTTGTCTTGTTTTCCTCCTCTAAAACCTAGGTGCGTCTTATGGTCAGGTGCATCTTATGGAGCGAAAAATACGGTATGTAATTTATGCTTGTTGTAAAAATGTCACACACATGTGGTATCACCATACTCAGGAGGAGTAGTAGAATGTGTTTTGGGGTGTAATTTGAGGTATGCATATGCTATGTGAGAGAAATAACCTGTTACAATGACAATTTTGTTGAAAAAAAAATCCTTATATTGCAAAGAATTGTGGGAAAAAATGACAACTCCATAAAACTCACCATGCCACTTACTAGATACCTTGGAATGTCTACTTTCCAAAAAGTAGGGGGTCATTTTTACTTTGCTGGCTTGTTAGGGTTTCAAGAGATAGGCCATCAGTATATCAGGTGTGATCAATTTTCATTGATTTGCACCATAGGTTGTAGACTCTCTAACTTTCACAAAGACCAAATAATATACACTAATTTGGGTTATTTTTACCAAAGATATGTAACAGTATAAATTGTGGCCAAAATGTATGAAGATAAATTACTAATTTGCAAAATTTTATAACAAAAACAAAGAAAATTTTGTTTTTTTCAAAAATGTTGTTCTTTTTTCATTTATAGCGCAAAAAATAAAGAACACAAAAGTGATTAAATACCACCCAAAGAAAGCTCTATTTGTATGAAAAAGGACAAAAAAATCATATGGGCAGAGTGTTGAGTGGCTGAGTCATTGGCATTCAAAGTGTAAGCACACTGAAAGCTGAAAATTGGTGTGTGCAGGAGGGGGGTTTAAGTGCCCATTAAACAAGTGGTTAAGAAGCTCAAGGCTGTATACATTAAGGAGCTCAAGGCTGTGTGCGTCCAAGGAGCCCAAGGCTGTGTGCATCGAAAGAGCCCAAGGCTGTGTGTTCAGAAGCTCCAAACTGTGTGCCTGGAAGAGCTGGTGGTCTGAGGAGTTAGTATCTATAGCAGCAGTGCTGCTGAAGAGTAGCCAGGTGGGCTAGCATTTTCCTTTGGGTTTTGGTGTTTTTCTGGAGAAGAACCCCTGTGTTGGAAAGCTTCTGTTGAACTTTTGTTCTGTTTTTGCCTTTTTTAATAAACATGGTCAACCAGGCCCTTAAATAGTTCCTCACTGATGCAAGCTCACTTGAAAACGCATCTACCACTACAGCTAATGATCCCTCATGTCACCCTAAGGAATCATGCGTACTGTACATTTTGCTAACTCTCCTAGACCCCTTTCCTCCTGACAACAGTGCTTTGGCAGCAAAAACATTTGACACTTGTAAATTCTGTAACGGGCTTAAGTGCGTCAAATGCTTGGGTGTTTATTATTTCAGCCAATGAAATTATTTATTTATTCTGCCACTGAATGATTTAACTTTCAAATGCTAAACATGCCTAGAGCTTAGATGCGCTTATGCATCAAATGCTTTTTCTGCCAAAACTCTGCTGCTCCTGGATGCATTGGCTATGTTTTTTTCTGTCTCTAAACACCCCTGCCTCTAAACTCCTATTTGTGCATGATCACTTAGGCTAACACACGGGGCATTTATAGACAAGAAAAAATGCCCCTTAGAGCAACACAATGTGTGTTGGTACAGTACATGTTCCTTAGTCCTTTTGACAATCTCTTATATATGACTCTTGAAAATGGTCAAAATTGATTGTCACTAGAGTTGAGCGAACACCTGGACGTTCGGGTTCGGAGGGTCCGTACGAACTTTGGGAAAAAGTCCGGGTTCGGCACCGAACGTTGCCCGAACGTTATCCCGGACACCGAACCCCATTGAAGTCAATGGAGACCTGAACTTTTAGGCACAAAAATGGCTGTAACAATGTCCTGGCAAGTGCTAGAGTGCTGCAAAAGGAAGTAAAATGGGGGTAAGAGTAGGGCAAGTGCCCTACAAAAAATGGGGATAGGGAAAATAAATTAAAATCAAATAAAAAAATGGGAAGGGGGGGTGGATGTGGAGTAGGAGCCTAGAGGTTGACTAGGCCGTGACCATGGCAGTGTAGGTGGAAGTGGCGGTGGTCGAGGAGGAGAAGGAGGTAGCCAACATGGTATTTTTTCTTTTGTTTGTTTATAATTGGGGTAGCCCCCAAAATATTGAGGCCTATTCAAAAAAACAAGTATATGAATGGCTGTGTGAGTCCAGTATAAATGTTTATTCTGCACAAGGTACAGACAAGTCTTGTGGGATCCATGCCTGATTCATTTTAATAAAGGTTAGCTTGTCCACGTTGGCTGTGGACAAACAGCTGTGCTTGTCTGTGATAACGCCCCCTGCCGTGCTAAACACAAGTTCCGACAATACACTGGCTGCAGGGCAGGCCAGCACCTCCAAGGCATAAACAGCAAGCTCAGGCCATGTGGCCAATTTGGAGACCCAGAAGTTGAATGGGGCAGACCCATCAGTCAGTACGTGTAGGCTTGTGCACACATACTCTTGCATCATGTTGCTGAAATGCTGCCTCCTGTTAAGACGTTGTCTATCGGCTGGTGGTGCTGTTTGTTGTGGCGTGCTGCTGACAAAGCTTTGCCACATTTCGGCCATGCTAACCCTGCCTTCTGAGGTGCTGGCGGTGCCACAGCTGCGTTGGCGGCCTCTTCCTCCTCCTCCGCCTTCGCCTTGTGCTTCTGCTGAGCCCCCAATGTCATTTGGGATTGTCCTCAGCAGCGCCTCTACCAGTGTGTGCTTGTAGTCGCGCATCTTTCTCTCACGCTCCAGTGAGGGAATTAAGGACGGCACGTTGTCCTTGTAACGGGGATCCAGCAGGGTGGCCACCCAGTAATCAGAAGAAGTTACAATGTGGGCAACTCGGCTGTTGTTGCGCAGGCACTGCAGCATGTAGTCGGCCATGTGTGCAAGGCTGCCCACAGGCAAAGACAAGCTGTCCTCTGTGGGAGGTATATCATCTGTGTCTTCTGGATCCCCCCAGCCACACTCCAGTGATTCCCACGAGCTGCGTTGGGTGCCACCCTGCTGCGATTCCTCCTCCTCATCTTCCTTGTCCTCCTCGTCCTCCAGAACTGTGCCCTGGCTTGAATACTTTTGACCTGGCCTATGCTGGTGCAGGAACCCACCCTCCGAGCCACTTGCGAATGACTGGCCTGATAACCGTGGAAATGACCCCTCTTCCTCCTCCTCCTCATCCTCCTGTGCCAAATCCTCTTCCATCATGGCCCGAAGTGTTTTTTCAAGGAGACATAGAAGTGGTATAGTAACGCTGAGAACAGCGTCATAGGCACTGGCCATGTTGGTGGAGTACTCAAAACACCGCAATACGCTACACAGGTCTTGCATGTAGGCCCACTCGTTGGTGGTGAAGTGTTGCTGTTCCGCAGAGCGACTGACCCGTGCGTGCTGCAGCTGAAACTCAACTATTACCTGCTGCTGCTCGCACAGTCTCTCCAGCATGTGCAAGGTGGAGTTCCACCTTGTGGGCACGTCGCATATGAGGCGGTGAGCGGGAAGGCCGAAGTTCCGCTGCAGTGCAAACAGGCGAGCAGCAGCAGGGTGAGAATGCCGAAAGTGCGCACAGACGGCCCGCACTTTATGCAGCAGCTCTAACATATCCGGGTAGTTTTTTAGAAAATTCTGTACCACCAAATTCAGCACATGCGCCAGGCAAGGGATGTGCCTCAAACGGGCTCGGCCCAGAGCCTCTACGAGATTTCGGCCATTGTCGCACACCACCAGGCCGGGCTTGAGGCTCAGTGGCAACAACCACTCATTGGTTTGTTGTTCAATGCCCGTCCACAGCTCCTGGTCAGTGTGGGGCTTATCCCCCAAACATATCAGTTTTAAAACAGCCTGCTGTCGTTTCCCCCTGGATGTGCTGATGTTGGTGGTGAAGGTGTTATGCTGAGCGGATGAGTGGGTGGTCGAGGAGGATGAAGCGCAGTAGGAGGAGGAGGCAACAGGAGGCAAAGAGAAATGCCCTGCAATCCTCTTTGGTGGAAGGACATGCGCCAAATGGCTAGCCGGCTCAGGCCCACCCGCCACTACATTTACCCAGTGTGCAGTTAGCGAGATATAGCGTCCCTGCACGTGCTTACTGGTCCATGTATCAGTGGTTATGTGGACCTTGCCACAGATGGCATTGCGCAGTGCACACTTGATCTTGTCCCCGACTTGTTTGTGCAGGGAAGGGATGGCTCGCCTGGAAAAGTAGTGGCAGCTGGGAACCACATACTGTGGGATAGCCACCGTCATCAGGTTTTTGAAACTGTCCGTGTCCACCAGACGGAATGACAGCATTTCAAAGGCCAGTAATTTTGAAATGCTGGCATTCAGGGCCAGGGATCGGGGGTGGGTAGGAGGGTTCTTCCTCTTTCTCTCCAGTGTTTGGGAGATGGACAGCTGTAAGCTTCCATGGGACCATGTGGAAATGCTTGGGGACGGTGGCGGACATGGTGGCATCGCTGTCATATCGTCTGTTTGCTGGGTGGCAGGTGACACTGTCGCTGTAGAGGTGGAGGAAGAGGCCGAGGCAGCAGCAGAAGAGGAAGCAGGAGGAGGCCGAGACCTTTCTTGGATTTTGAAGTAATTATTCCAATGCAGCTTGTGCCTTGAATTTAGATGCCTGGTCATGGGGGTTGTGCTCAGGTTGAGAACATTTATGCCCCGGCTCAGGTTATCATTGCACAGCTTGCAAACCACTCGTGTCTTGTCATCAGCACATTGTCTGAAGAACTGCCACGCGGGGGAACAGCTGCCTTTGGGGTGCTAGGTCCCTGGGTGCGGTGGGTAGTAGCAGGCCTACTGTCTAGGGGACGCTCACTCTGCTTTTGCAACCTGCTTCCTCTTTTGCTGTGCTGGTGCCTCTGTGCGACCATCTGTCCTTCCTCCAAACTCCACACGTCACTCGCATGACCCTCATTCCATGTGGGGTCTAGGA
>BLSH010034226.1:51458-64871 GCA_018402905.1 Glandirana rugosa
ATACTTACGTCTCAAACGCAACTGCTCTGACCCCCTGGATTTTTTCCGGGAGGCCGCAAAATTAAAAGATAGACTTCTACTCTGGGGCTACTCTAAAACGTGCCTTAGAAAGGCTTTCGACAAGGCTAACAACCGCACACGTCATGAGCTTTTGTTCTCACCCCATCGTTCTAAAAAAGAGAACCCTAACACCTTAAGAATTATCACCAAATACAGCAGGCAACATGGACTTATCAGATCCATCCTACAACGACATTGGCATCTTCTAACCAATGATCCAACACTAAAACCCTACATACCCTCCACTCCAGCCATCACCTACAAAAGAGCTCGATCCATTCACGACCAATTGGTCCAGAGTGAATTTCGAGGATCCTTTCGTGGTGATCCATGCAAAAGGAAAGGCACCTACACATGTGGAGGGTGCTCCATATGCAGATTCATGAATACTTCAAGTTCAACTATTTTGCCCAATGGAACCCCAGATAGGCCCTCCCCCTTTGCCAACTGTGTTACCCCATATGTGGTATACCTGTTGGTTTGTCAATGTGGGGGCTTCTATATTGGGAAGACCATACAACCCTTCTCTAGACGAGCCTTGAGACACATTGCCAATATGAGAGTGGCGAACTCTGAGGCTCCCCTGGGTCTCCATGTTAGTCAGCACCACTCTGGTCGCTGCCCAAAATTTTCATTTACTATCCTTGACCGAGTACACCATAACCCTAGGGGGGGCGACTGGGACAAGATATTGTTGCAAAAAGAATTCCGTTGGATAGCGGCCCTTCAGGCCACATCTCCTCCCGGGATCAATGAACACCTTAGTTTTAGACCTTTCTTGGAGGGCTTTGTCTCGGGGGGCTGGGATAGGGAAAATGTCTAACTGTATATTTTTATTGTACAGCGATGCAATGTAAGGGAACCCATATGCTAATATTATATGTATGACAATGCAATGTTTTGAAATGTCTGTACAATATCTCCAATGATGCAATGTATGATGTGTTCTGTTGCCATGTTGCCTTACACTGTTCTCATAATGCTATTGCATACAATTCGGAACAAGCTCATTGACCGCAGCTTCACTGCCCCCTCTCTTGTTTTCTTTTTTCTCTCCTCCTTTCTCCTTTACTACCATTTCCTTCCCTAGATGTGGATTGCGGGATCTTAGAGGCTCCTCCTGTCCGTGTGCCCTGGGGAAGATGTGGATTGCCGCCCGGCGCACACAGGCCCCCATGCCCCTTGGGCGGGGGGCCTGTGTTTTTCGGGGGGACCTTGATCTCCCCGTCAGCATCGGTGGGACCTCTCTGCATGACGCACTCCCGGCCCTGATCTGGGGCGGCGCCGTGCAGAGAGGCCCCTGGGGGCCCATTTTGAGAACCCTCTTTGGCTGACCGCACGGGATTGGGAACATTGAGTATTCCTTTGGGTACAATTGGGATGTGGTTCCCTCCTGCTTCCCCTTTTTTTTTTTGTTTTTATTTTTGTTTTTTGTTTTTGTGGCCCCCTCCATTTTTTGCCCCTTGCTATCCGTTTTCAGATATGGTTCACTGACTGTTGATGTCTCTGGTGTGCGTTTTTCTATTTGCCCACCGGGGGGAGTGAGCATAACCTTTTTCTGCTGACTCCCAGTGTGATAGACTAGACCTATAGCAAACCACTGGCTCTGCATGGATTTACTTCACTACGTGCTCCATGACGTCATCAGTCGTGCGCCGACACCGTGAGGTCATCCATGGGCGCAGAGGAGTCACATGATCGAACTTTTTGGCGCCAAAATCCCTGATAAAAAGAGGTGGTGGCAATGAATTCAGCAGCCACCACCTCTGCAGCAGCTCGGACCATGTTATCTCCCATCCACCCACAGGTAAAAACTCTCTTCAAATATCCTTCTGGACATGTATTCTTTTGCCCCGAACTGACCATCATGCATTATATGTGCAATGATCGGTCACTTTTTGGGATGGCTATGCACGATGGGGATTATGTGGATCCAATTGGTGGTCCCCCCTCATCTCCCACCGTTGCATCGCCCGATGGCTATTTTTGGATCCTTGTTCCTCATTCCCTTTTTTTGCTCCGTTCCAAGGCTTTGTGATGTCAGTCCAATAGAGGGTCTCTCCTGCTTTTTGGCTTGGCCATATGCAGGGGGCCCTTGTGGTACCCGGAACCCTCGGGTGGCGCCTGACCGGTGGGGGTCTCCTTGTTCCCTGCTCTCCTAACATCACATGGGGATTCTGCTCCTTTCTCATCCTTTCAGAGGTGGCAATGGATATGCGGTATGACCTCTACTTCTGGTGTGGGGTGAGTTGCCCTCCATGACTTTGTTCCCATACCCCCAACCCTGTCGCATGCAATACCAGTGTATAATGATATGATGTCTTTCAGAATATGTACATGGGTTACTAATTGGCCCCTGAAGAAGGGTAGTCCATCCCGAAACATGTCGGGCCTTTACCCATCAGGACTCCATCTCTACACATGAACCACACCGCTTTCATGTACCAGCTCTGGAATGTAACAACTTTGGTCTTGATGATTTTATCAATATATGTGATTTGGCACATGTTTGTAATTCTGTGTTCTTCCTTTTTCTGGAATAAAATGTATTTTTTATAATTTCATTGTACTGCCTTTAAAGTCCCGCTATATGTACTGGGGGAGTACCTTTTCGCTACCAGCTTATAAAGGGTCTGGGTCACATGATGCACTGGCCAATCACAGCCATTAGTAGGCATGGCTGTGATGGCTTCTAAGGGCAAACCAGTGAAATGTTTGTTGATTGGCTGCCCTGCAGCTATTCAACATGCGTGATCAACTACCAGAACCCAGAACCCGAACCCGAATGTTTTTTGAAATGTCCGTGTTCGGGTCCGGGTCCCGGACGCCCGAAAGTTCGGTACGGACCCGAACGTTACAGTCCGGGTTTGCTCAACACTAATTGTCACAATTCACTCCCCTTCTGGACATCAAAGGGCTTTGGTTTTAAACTTGCTATTTTTGGATTTCATAATGGGTTTGGTAAACATTTACAAACCAAACCCAGACACGTTCCCTCCGCCACACATAACAATATTCACTAAACATATACAAACATAATACACAATACATATAAGTGAGATTGGCATAATGATAATAATAATAATTTGTGGGACTATACACTATCCTTTAGGAACAGCAAGGAGAATTTTACATTCCAAAAAAATAAAGTCCAAAACATGTTTAAAGAAATATCTATACAACCAAAACCAGCAATAAATAGGTAATAATACTGTATATAAGTCTAAATTCCAGTGAGAGTTAAGACCTTTTGGAATCCTAGTTTGAAGTTTTAAAATTCAGTATGCCTCTTGGCGAAATAACAGCCATTTCAAATCACCATCTCAACAAATTAATTGGAACTTAAGTGTAGAAAAAAAGCATATTATGTAAACAAAGGCAAAAACAATGAATAATAAAATAGTGAAATTGCTATATATAGTGAATTTTAGTGTAAGCACTTGTATTAGCTTGAAAGCAGCATTGATGATTTTATTATCTTAATCAAGTCAGTATTTTTACTGCTCTTTTGGGGTTACTGCTACTAGTGCATGCTGAGCTTTTAGTTTACTGCAGTCAAATTAAAAATGATAATTCTCCTGAGTGGAATAACTGAAAGCACTAATGGCAAAATCATACTACAGCTTGAGCCCCAACCACAGCAAGGGGCAAAGCAATTAAACCAGATACAACAATATACAGTACAGAGGAGATTTGTTGGAATAAATGAATAAAGAAAAATAAAACAACACTGAAATAAAATAAACACATTGCCTGTTTAGATGAAATGGAAAAACAGGGGAATTTTAAGTATCAAGGTGGCTATTTAATGGCAAACTTGTAATGTTTTGCCTGCTGTTTGCAGTATCAAATTGGTCTCAAGGAACTATTACTCTTGATTGCTTACATCACCTTCTATATTAAAAATATACATAACACTGTTGAGACACTACCTCATGTTACATACACCATAAACTACAAAGCTTTTAGTGGGTAAAAAAATGACAAAAATAAAAAGTGTTTTATCAAAACGCAAATGCAGCTGTCTATTTATAATACATTTAGGCCGGGTACACATCTAATGCCGATGCGGCACACAGCAGGGGTCCGGTACGTCCCCGTTCACCAATTCAGGTGTGATTTCAGCCCAAATTTTAGGCTGCATTCCGACCTGAAATGTACCAAAAGACGCACAGGACTCCTGTGCAAATTCGCACAGGAGCCGCAGTGGAGATGTGCGAACCGGCTCCATAGAGAGCTGATCACAATCTCCTGCAGGGAATCCACATCCAATTTGCAATAGTGTGAACCCAACCTGAATGTAAGATTTAGCAAAGACATGTCACAAACATTAAAGATGAAATTCACTACCACAATCCCCAAATGAATGCAGAAGTGACAGTGGACACAAACATATCATAAAAAATGTTACGAGCCTGCAAAGATAATGTTTTTGCCACTTTTATAGTAGATCAGCAATCTGTAATAGTGTGTGTAATCCTCTTTTTCCCTTTCATTTCACACTGATAGGCAGGCACATGACATAGAAGGATCTCCCTGTAAGCGATTTCCATCACTATCAACAGACATGCTTACCCTATTTCATTATAAAATGCTTACTCTTGTACTCAGGGGTGTCAATCATATGATGTGAATGTAGAGCTACCCCCATAGGAGCAGCTGGATAGAATGTATCCTCTGTTCTTTGTCTCAAACTTCTCAAGGACTCCAGCCCCTCTGACAAACCAGGTTGAGTAGACAAACATACAATATCACTTACATTAACTGAAAGTAGTACTTAGTATCCAATAGTAGTGCTATATTAAAAAAATCAGGCACTAAACCAAGTAGTAAATGATTGGCAACTAAGCAAGCATAAGATGGATTAACAATGGTAACAACATAATGTAGCATACAAAGTGATTAGCAGTAAGGACCACTAACCATAAACAGTAGCAAGGCACCTCAAGTGCAACAGTGAGCAGTAGTAAAGTTTAATTTACCCTAATTCACCCATTTAGTCCTGGAACTATACTGCCAGAGTGCATTTGGGCGGTGATGCTAGTCCTAGACTGACTGGGTATGCAATGTCCAAAAGAATAGGAGGATGGTAGCGGAGAGAGCAGGGGAACAAAGAGGGCTTGAAGAATAATTATTACAGGAGAGGCAGTCCTTTGAGATGTTCTTCTGGTGACTATTGTTAGGGTCCTTAATGACAGTCCCAGATAACCTACATGCAGTGTAGGTACAGTATAGGTATGGTATGGTACCTCTGTTCTGAAGTTTTGGTTTAAATATGGTAAGTATATTATAGAATGCATTGTGGGTGCAGTATGGATTGGGTACACTTGGGGTCCTGCCTTCAGTGACTCAGTCCCTTCTAGCAGTATCAGCAATTGGCGAATAGCCCTCTCACCAGTCCCCAGGATGCAGCAGGTGACCTCCAAAAAAGCCTCCCGTGATCAGTGGTAAGAAGTGGAGGGTGAGTGGATGCCCCATTCTCCCTGCCACAGCAGTGCAGGTGTTGCCCCCAGTCATGACTTACTCCACTTATGATTATTTTACTATTTTTTGTTTGGTGACTATATACATTGATTTCCTATACACTCTTTGGTTTACTAAGGGCATCCGCTACATAATCCCCAGAGGGTAGTGATTAGATAGACTGGTGAAGGTGGCATCCTGAGGTGCCCCTCTCCCTTTTCTTTGTGTTGTGCCAACATTAACCATTTCCTCCCCGCGCTATAGCCAAAAGATGGCTACAGCACAGGCTTATTTTGCCAGGAGGGCATACATGGATTTCACACCCTGTGGTGCATGGTTGGCATGCTCTGTGATCGCCGAGTGCTTCGGATTGATCACAGATCGGGGTAAAGGGCCAATCACAGCAGGCCTTTACCACATGATCAGCTTTCAGCCAATGACAGCTGTTCACAGGATGTGAACACAAGCCGGTTATCAGCTTTTCTTTCCTCACACTGACAGTGTAAAGGATAGAAGAAGACAGCCGATAATCGGCTTGTGTTAAAGGGATATCGGCACTGGTAATCAGGGCAATAATTATCAGTGTCTTGATTATGATTGCACTCCCAACAGTGCCCACCAGTGCTGTCAATCAGTGCCTACCAGTGCCACCTATCAGTGTCACCTATCAGTACTGCCTATCAGCGCCACTTACCAGTGCCCATCAGTGCCACCTATCAGTGTCTATCTGTGTCACCTATCAGTGCATCCTCATCAGTGCCTCTTCATCAGTGCCCACCAGTGCTGCCTCATCAGTGTCCAACAGTGCCACCTGTCAGTTCGAATCAGTGCAGCCTCATCAGTGTCCATCAGTGCACCCTATCAGTGGCCATCAGTGTAGCCTCATCAGCACACATCATATAAGGAGAAAAATTACCTGTTTTCAACATTTTATAACAAATTATGGAAAATTTTTGGTCATTTTCGTTTGTTCAGCAAAAAAATAAAAAACCCAGTGGTGATTAAATACCAGCAAAGGAAAGCTCTAATTGTGTGAAAAAATTCATATGGGTACAGTGTTGTATGACCGTGCAATTGTCATTCAAAGCGTGACAGCACTGAAAGATGAAAATTGGCCTGGGCAGGAAGGGGGTAAAAGTAGAGTGACCAGATGTCCTTGGTTTCTGGGGACAATCCCTAAATTGAGGACACTGTCCCGGTTTTGTCCCCACTTTGCAGGGCCGGGGATGTCTGGTCATCCTACTCCGAGATTCAGCAAGCTGTCAATCACAGTCGACCCATCGACCGTGGGTAGCTCATGGGTATTGATAGTTGATAGTTATTTTTTTAAGAGGCAATCCCCTCTTCCCCTGGGGATCTTTCCATGTTGTCCAGGTAGATCTCAACCTCTGAAAGGTTGCCTACCCCTGCCCTACTCTATTTTTGCCTGGGCTGGCCTGTGATATGTCGATCCAGTGCAGCAGCACCCCCCCCCCCCCCGCAGGGGGGTGAGAGTCACCGGATTATACAGAGTGGGGATCTCCTGCTTACCCAGCTGTCAGACAAAGTCCCGCCTCCTGGGCCATTCCTATCATAGGCAGCACACTGGTGATGTCTATCATAGAAAGCAGGAGTTTGTCTGAGGACAGCAGCTGCACAAGGTAAACAGGAGATCCCCACTGCATTTATGGGCACTAAACAGGCTGAGCTGCCGGGCACTGAACAGGCTGAGCTGCTGGGCACTGAACAGGCTGATCTGCAGGACACTAAACAGACTGCATTTATGGGCACTGAACAGGCTGAGCTGCCAGGCACTGAACAGGCTGAGCTACCGGGCACTGAACAGGCTGAGCTACCGGGCACTGAACAGGCTGAGCTGCAGGACACTAAACAGGCTGCATTTATGGGCACTGAACAGGCTGAGCTGCTGGACACTGAACAGGCTGAGCTGCTGGGTACTGAACAGGCTGCATTAATGGCAATTGATCAGGCTGAGCTGCTGGGCACCGAACAGGCTGAGCTGATGGGCACTGAACAGGCTGAGCTGATGGGCACTAAACAGGCTGCATTGATGGGAACTGTACATGCTGCATTGATGGGCACTGAGCAGGCTGAGATGATGGGCACTGAACAGGTTGAGCTGAGGGGCACTGACCAGGCTGCATTGATGGGCACTGAACAGGCTGCATTGATGAGCACTGAACAATCTGAATTGATGGGTACTGAACAGGTTGCATTGATGGGCACTGAGCAGGCTGAGCTGATGGTCACTGAACATGCTGAGCTGATGGGCACTGAACAGGCTAGATTGATGGGCACTCAACAGGCCTAGGTGATGAGCACTGAACAGGCTGCATTTTTGGGCACTGAACAGCCTGAGCTGATGGGCACTGAACAGGCTGCACTGATGGGAACTGAACAGTCTGCATTGATGGGAACTGAACATTCTGCATTCATGGGCACTGAACAGGCTGCATTGATGGGCATTGAACAGGCTGAGCTGATGGGCACTGAGCAGACTACATTGATGGGCACTGAACAGTCTGCATTTATGGTCACTGAACAGGCTGAATTTATGGGCACTGAACAGGCTGCATTTATGGGCACTGAAAAATTGAGCTGATGGGCACTAACAGGCTGCATTGATGGGCACTGAACAGGCTGCAGTCATGGGCACTGGTGAGGCTGCATTGATGGGCACTGGTGAGGCTGCATTGATGGGCACTGGTGAGACTGCATTGATGGGCACTGGTGAGGCTGCACTGATGGGCTCTGATGAGGCTGAGCTGATGGGCACTATTGAGACCGCATTAATGGGTATTGATCAGGTATCATTGATGGACACTGGTGAGGCTGCACTGATAGGCACTGATGAGGCTGCATTGATGGACACTGGTGAAGCTGAGCTGATTGGCACTGGTGAGGCTGTGCTGATGGGCACTGATGAGGCTGCATTGACAGGCACTGGGGAAGCTGCATTTATGGGCACTGATGAGGCTGCATTGAAGGGCACCGGTGAGGCTGCATTGATAAGCATTGATGAGGCTGAGTTGATTGGCACTGATGAGGCTGTGCTGATGGGTACTGATGAGCCTGTGCTGATGAGCACTGGTGAGGTTGTGCTGATGAGCACTGATGAGGCTGCACTGATGAGCACTGGGGAGGCTGCGCTGATGGGCACCGATGAGACTGCGCTAATGAACACTGGTGAGTATAATACACTCTTGAAATATGCTTTAAAATGCATGGTTTTCCCTTTTATGAACAAGAAAATAATGATGTTATGCGGTTGGGCTGGTATAATAATGCTATGGGTCTGGTATGAAATGCTTTCTAGAAATAAGGTATATACTGAATCATACAATCATTACATAAACACATAACACATACACAGCATATATCATTTGAGGAAAATATGCTTATAAAATAGTTTACTATTTGCCAATAAAAAAAAAAAAAATATGTCCCCAGATTTCATTTTAAGAATCTGGTCACCTTATGTAAAAGTGCCAAGTAGGCAAGTGGTTAATACATGCTATTAGTTCAATAATAAAGCACTCCATTGCATCCACAGATCAGTTCCATCAAGGGAGAGATGCATAGGTATAACTAACTTTACCATCTTAATCCATAGAAAATCATAAAATACTTCAGTGATTGATATATTTTCCCTAACTGAATTAATGAAGTTGTCTGCCACCACCAATAGTATTATTCCAATAAACCATAATCATTTTTTTGTAATAATCATGTTAAAAACAACTTTCAGAGGGCATGGCTTGAAAACATCAGCAAAATATTTATTTAAGTCCATCTGCAAATAATTCACAAAACAGAACTAAAACTCAAATTGTCATTGTAGAATTTTTAAAACCACTTTTATGTAGATCCATATTCACTCTTTCAGCCACCTACTTTTTATAAAGTGTAGGCTCACCTTCAGCAACCGTTTCCAAAAATTCCCCAATGCTATTTCATATCTTCTGAATAGTATGTACCAACACTTCTCATGTTTCAAATATTGCACATCCTCCCATTTGACATGCAGCTGTGAGGGGTGCTTCTTCAAAAAAACTTCTGGCCACTTGATTTCCTCCATTCTGCCATTTCAAGAGGAGCTGGACACTACAATTGTTCTCTCTCTAATGGCCACTCCATGCCATTCAAACTGCATATATGCACAATGCACCATCCATTTGAACTCTAGCTGAGCTTAAGGGTGATATAAAAATACACAGAGGGAATTTTGTGAAATGTTGCTGAAGGTGTCCCTGCCCTTTATAGTTACCAACCTGCACCCTGTGGTGGAAATGGAGGTATGAATGACCAGGTCTACTGCAGGTTTCTACTGCATTTTGCAGGTTAGAAAATATAAAGGGCAGGGATGCTGGAGAAAGGCAGGCTGAAACATTGACATTGTTTAAACAGTTCTTGCTTACCTACAGTACATTTAATGCAGGTGGACGGCACGCTCATGCTAAGCTACATACGCTAATTACCCATACATCGCTTAGCACATGCGCGCTGGTGCGCTTCTCTCCACCAGACACAGCGGATTGAGGATCGTGGTAACTGGCCACTTTGAGCGGCTGGGATGTCATGTGAATGCTATGAGAGGGAATAACTGCAAAAGGGAGGTGTCTAGGAAGGAGACCCAGTGGTCATGCAAGATGGATTGCTTTGTTCCCAAGGGGCTCAATATTCATCCAGATACCTGCTTCCCAGACAATAGCTAACAATCCCCCCTTGCTGTGTTTTAAACTGTCTTTCTTTATTTGACATATTATACTAGGACTTATAGGTAATGTATTTTTTTCTGTTCTGGGGTTAAATGAACACACACAGGAATCTTTTTTTCCAACCAATTCCACTTTTGCTTAGACATCTTGTGCTAGTTTGATACTTCAGAGAGACACCTTATAACCCCTTTTATAGTTATGACAGGTATTTTATAGGCTGTTGTTTTTCAACTTTTGCTCTTAGAAGTTAGGTATATGGGAGGTTGCGGACAGAGGACTATTCATGTATGGCCCCTCTCGCAAGTTAGCAGCATTATTATTATATTTGCTGCTTTTTATTTTGATATTTTTATTCAATTAAGTTTTTAATTATAGAATATTTTCTAAGAAGAGAGCTGTTTCAGTCACCGGAGGGAAGTAAGTGGATTTATTGACACAGTAGAGTAATGTTTCCGTTATAAACATTTATCTCCGGGAAAATGGCGGCTGTGGAACTTATATGGTTTATACTGAGATGACTTGCTCATATCAGAGTGCCCATTCAGTATAGTGAAGAAAGAAAATGGCAGCCACACTATTTCCGGCTTATATAAAAACGTTCTAATTAATCTAGAATGTCCATTGAATACACTGGACTCAGAGAAAATGGTGGCCGTGCCACTTCTGATTCCTGCTTAAAATGGCGGCTCCTCCACTTTCGGTTTAAATCTTTGGCATTTCCGGGTCTGTGGTAATTTAAACAGCCTCAGAACAAAGCGTAGTGATAGGCAGATCCCTTTGACAATGTACTTTAGCACAAAATGTGTCAGTGGAAGTCCTGCGCACTGACGTTTCTTATCACTGCAACCTCGTGGTAGGAGGAGGGTTTTTTTCATGTGGTTTATGCTTATTTTGACTGGCCATATGTACAGTGCCTTGAAAAAGTATTCATACCCCTTGAAATTTTCCACATATTGCCATGTTACAACCAAAAGCGTAAATTTATTTTATTGAAATTCTATGTGATAGACCATCACAAAGTGGCACATAATTGTGGAAGGAAAATGATAAATGTTTTTCAACATTTTTTACAAATAAATATGTGAAAAGTGTGAGGTACATTTGTATTCAGCCCCCCTGAGTCAATACTTTTTACAACCACCTCTGCAATTACAGCTGCAATTCTTTTTGGGGATTTCTCTACCAGCTTTGTACATCTAGAGAGTGAAATGTTTGCCCATTCTTCTTAGCAAAATAGCTCAAGCTCTATTAGATTGGATGGAGAGCATCTGTGAACAGAAATTTTCAAGTCTTGCCACAGATTCTCGATTGGATTTAGGTCTGTAGTTGGACTCTGCCATTATAACACATGAATATGCTTAGATCTAAACCATTCCATTGTAGCTCTGGCTGTATGTTTAGGGCCGTTGTCCTGCTGGAAGGTGAACCTCTACCCCAGTCTCAAGTCTTTTGCAGACTCTAACAGGTTTTCTTCTAAGTTTGCCCTGTATTTGGCTCCATCCATCTTCCCATCAACTCTGACCAGCTTCCCTGTCCCTGCTGAAGAAAAGCATCCCCACAACATAATGCTGCCACCTGTAAATCCACAGTCAATCACCCTGCCCAACAGATCCAAAAAATAGGAAAAAATCAAAACACTCCTCCTCCATATGAGGCTTTGAGTCTATGAGTGCAACTGTGTCTACGGTCCTCAGTGTTGCCCATTTCTTTGTGTTTCTTCAAAAGAGCTTCGACAGCACATCTTGAAACCACAATCGTCTTTGAAAATGTTTGCCTGGAAGAAACCTTGCTGATGCAGTATAATTACATTGTGTCTTATTGCTGTGCTCACCCTTGCCATGTAGCATGCCTTGTGACATGAACCTGTCTTCCACAACCTCACCTTAGCAGCAGAGTTTAGCTATTCCTCATCCAGTTGTAAGCGTCCTACACAGCTGTATCTGTTTCAGTTAAAGTGATTCTAAAAACCTTCTGTGCTGCTCACCAGCCCCCCCGCGATGTGCACAAGAGCAGACGCTCTCACTGCTGTCTCCCTTCTCATTGAGCATCCATTGGCTCCCGCTGCTGTCAAACAAATACTGTGACAAGGGACTAACAGAACAGCTAACAGAACATATTCAATTGATGATCATTAGCACCTGCATGGTATAATTGGTTAATCATACACCTAACTCTTATCCTACCAAATCCCTGACTTTGTGCAAGTGTAAGAATTGATGCTGGTTTGAAACCAAATATTGATTCTATTTTCTTCTGTTCACTTACTTTGCATTTTGCAAATTTATAAAAAAACAATTACAGTTAATGCTGCTGTCCCCACCTGCAGGCCTGGTACCGACATGGAATATGTTGCCATGTAGATGGGAGGTAGACCAGTGAGCATTCATTCAGTAATCCCCCCTACCAAATAAAAACTAAGGACGTCACTTTTGGTGTCTGCTCTCACTCATCTGCACTCCATTTGCTTCAATGAAGAGCACATGAGACATCGGGGAGTAAAAGATCCCTGATGTTCCATTGAAGATAACATGTCACAGCCACATTATATCACATAGGGGACTTTTTGTCTCTATGTGATAAAGAAAAGTTTTAGTGAATAAAAGAACAGTAAGAGTTTATATTACACCCAAGCATAAAATAAAATTTTCAGTCTGCCTCAATGTGCGCAGGCAAATGTAAAATTCTGAGGTGCGTATCTACGAAAATATTGTATTGTGCTCCACATGTTACATATTGCTGTACAGGTCAGAGAGTTCAGTAATTGTATGTCCATTATACATAGTTAATTCTAAACTGATGACATGTAGGGGTGTTCAAAGCATCGCCTATGGACGTTTTTTAAATATTTACTCAGTGCAACCTGATCTTTTATATTTTGCCAAACTATATGATAATATAATGTGCTTGTGTGCCCTAAAATTACCTTTATTGTATTTTTTACTGAAAATGTGTGCTTGATAAACCATTATGCTAATATCTTGGATGTACAGTAGTCAAATCTTAATTGATACATATTACCTGTATGTTAATGACTTGAGAGACTGGACATGTCGTTATACATTGTACACCTCGTGTTATGTTATAAAAGCATCTATGCGTGGAGTCTTAAAATGTAAACGGACGCGTGTAACTCCGTCTGACTTTTAAAATAAAATACGAACCCACATTATAT
>BLSH010034226.1:87950-100676 GCA_018402905.1 Glandirana rugosa
TCTTGTTCATGTCCGCTATCATCTAACCCACCGACTGTTACCGAGGTCAAGGAAGTGTAACAGAGGGTGGGCCAGGGAACGACTTTCGAAGTGGCGGTGAAGGTGGACGTGTCGGTTATGGTCCGTGAATCTTGTGAAGGGCGGGTCTGGTTAAAAGTCGAAAGTCACGAGAGTGTTAAACTCACTGTTAATGAGTCAGTACGATGTGACATAGGTTTGTTTTAAAAATAGTAAAAAAAGAGTGTTTATCTCTAAAGAAAACCACCATAAATCAGGGGCGACCCAAAAAATAAAAAAACGCTATATTCGCTGGCCCAAATTTATGAAGACAAATTACTTTTTTGCAAAATTTTACAGTACAAAATAAAAAAAGTGTTTTTTTTTCAAAATTTTCGCTCTTTTTTCGCTTATATCGCAAAAAAATAAAAAACCCAGCGGGGACTAAATACCACCAAAAGAAATCTCTATTTGTGAGAAAAAAATGATAAAAATTTTGTTTGGATACAGTGTAGCATGACTGAGTAATTGTCACTCAAATTGTGAGAGCACTGAAAGCTGAAAATTGGTCTGGGCGGGAAGTGTTCTAAGTGCCTGGTATTGGCTGTGCAGGTGGAAGTGGCGGTGAAGCTTTCAGCAAGGGACCGGGTGGGAGACAATGTGAAGGAACTGGAGCCATTGTCAGCCACCCAATCTACTATCGCCTGTACTTGTTCTGGCCTCACCATTCGTTGAGCGGCATTCAAGCCTACCATATAACGTTGAAGGTTCTGTCAGCTACTCGCACCTGAGGAAGGTGTTTCACTTGTGCCTGTAGCTGGCACAGATCGACCACGTCCTCTCCTTGCAACAGGAGCTTCACCAACACCACCAACACCAGCGGCACCAGCAGCACCACGACCATGACCACATCCCTTATTTGACGCTCTCCTCATTCTGGACGCAAATGTACTATTTAGCACAAATTTATATTATTTTTTAAACCAGCAATGTAGACGCACTTTTTAATTTTGTGCAAGAAATGCACAACAAGGTGCAAATGTACTATGTAGCACTATTTTTTATTCTTTTTTTTAAACCAGCAATGTCGACGCACTTTTTAATTTTGTGCAAGAAATGCACAGCAAGGTGCAAATGTACTATGTAGCACTATTTATTATTCTTTTTTTTTTTAAACCAGCAATATAGATGCATTTTTTAATTTTGTGCAAGAAATGCACAGAAAGGTGCAAATGTACTATGTAGCACTATTTATTATTCTTTTTTTTTAAACCAGCAATCTAGTCGCACTTTTTATTTTTTTGCACAAAAAAAAATGTTTAATTGTTCTAACTGCAATGTAAAAGCATTATTTAAATATGCCAAAATGTTGCCAACTGAACTAACACAACATGATTAAAGTAGTGTCCCTGACACACAAGCAGTTGCAAGTGCGCTGCACTTGCAAAAATGGCTGCAAACACCCACCTAACAAACAGAAAAATTGCTTAGGTTTTATATGAGGCACTTTGATTAGCAAACAAAATGTACTCTAGCAAACAAAAATCTCCTCTAGCACCCACCCACCAATGAATCATTGTTTTTAACAGATTTTCTAAAGCTAATCCGTCTCTCACAGCAGCAGCAGCAGCAGCATCCTCTCCCTACACTAGTATGAGATGATGTGACATGTAGCACTACGTGACTCCAGCTTATATAGAGGCTGGGTCACATGATGCATATCTGCACATACGGTATATAGTACACTTGACATGGTGTATTAATATATACAGCCTGGTATATATACATATATATATCTATATATATATAGATATATATACACAGCGTATTAAGTGTGCACTATATATCTGTACATATGTTATATAGTACACTTGACGTGGTGTCTTGAAATATATATGATTTTTAACCCCTAGAGCCCTTTTTTTACATTTGTATTTTACAAGTTAAAATCATTTTTTTTATAGAAAATTACTTAGAACCCCCAAAAATTATATATTTTTTCAAACACCCTAGAGAATAAAATGGCGATCATTGCAATACTTTTTGTCATGTGGTATTTGCGCAGCGGTCTTTCAAGTGCTTTTTTTTTTTAAAAAAATCACTTTTTTGAGTTAAAAAATAAGACAACAATAAAGTTAACCCAATTTTTTGGATATTGGGAAATAGGATGTTACGCAGAGTAAATAGATACCATACATGTTACGGTTGAAAATTGCGCACACTTGCGGAATGGCGACAGACTCCGGTACTTAAAAATCTCCATAGGCGACGCTTTAAAAAATTTTATTGGTTACCAGTTTAGAGATGCAGAGGAGGTCTTTTGCTAGAATTACTGCTCACACTCTGGCGATCGTGGCGATACCTCACATGAGTGGTTTGAACAATTGCGTTGTTTTCATATGCGTGCGTGACTTACATATGCGTTCTCTTTGCTGCGCGAGCTCGCGGTTAAGGTGATGCTTTAAATTTTTTTTTTTTTTATTTATTTTATTGTATTTTTTTTAACACTGTTTGTTTTAAAAAAAATCTGATCCCTTTTATTGCTATCACAAGGCATGTAAACATGCCTTGTGATAGTAATATATGGTGACAAGTACTCTTTATGGACCCCCCATCCCTCCTTTGCACTTCACAGTATTCATATCGCTAAAAACGGCGATTCTGAATACTGTCATTTGTTTAAAACCGGCGCTGTTTGCCGCCGAATAAACCAGAAGTTACAGTGTGTTGTTGTTTCCGGAAATGTATGATTCCAGCTTCCACAGGGACTCAGCCAGACAGCAGCCAGAAGTGTCAGATCGGAGCTCCAGTCCCCTGGCGGGACCGGAGACTGGAGAAGAGTGGCAGACAGTGGCAGGAGGGGGGTGGCCCCTCCCGCTCTCTAGGATAAAGACAGAGCAGCTTTTGGGTCAGCCATTATCACAGGATAGCTGGCCGCCTGCTCTAAAAAATGGTACCCGGGTATAGCCTGTAGCTGCAGGCTATACCACGATACATACACTTAAAGCTGCCGCCATTTATAAATGACGATTCGCGTTAGGTGGTTAAAAATTGTGATGACATGCCCCAGTCAAACAGTTGGTGAAAAATTGGACCTTGGGTGTTGTCGGTGCCAGAACACTGTAACCCCTTGCAGTTACTTTTGTTGGGCGCAGGAACGGGCCCTGCTGTTGTAAATTAGTGTAACCACTTAACGCAAATCGCTGTTTAAAAACGGTGACTGCTACAGGCTATACCCTGGTACCATTTTTTAGAGCAGACGGCTGGCTATCCCTTGATAACAGCCAAGGAACAGTGTTAAAAGAAAAAAATAAATAAATAATAAAAAAAAAATTAAAGTGCCACCGTACCTGCGAGCATGTGCAGCAAAGAAAACGCATACGTAAGTCGCGCCCGCATATGAAACCGGTGTTCAAACCACATATGTGAGGCATCACCGCGATCGCCAGAGTGAGAGCAATAATTCTAGCAAAAGACCTCCTCTGCACCTCTAACCTGGTAACCGTTAAAAAATTTGAAAGCGGAGTTTGTCGCCATTCCGCGAGTGTGCGCAATTTTCAACCGTAACATGTATGGTATCTATTTACTCTGCATAACATCCTCTTTCACAATATACAAAAAACTGGGTTAACTTTATTGTTGTCTTATTTTTTAACTCAAAAAAGTGATTTATTTTCCAAAAAAAAGCACTTGAAAGACCTCTGCGCAAATACCACATGACAAAAAGTATTGCAATGATCGCTATTTTATTCTCTAGGGTGTTTGAAAAAATATATAATGTTTGGGGGTTCTAAGTAATTTTCTATAAAAAAAAAATATTTTAACTTGTAAAATACAAATGTAAAAAAAGGGATCAAGGGGTTAAAAATCATATATATTTCAAGACACCACGTCAAGTATACTATATATGGTATGTACAGATATATATAGTGCACACTCAATACGCTGTGTATATATATATATATATATATATATATATATATATACCAGGCTGTATATATATTAATACACCACGTCAAATGTACTATATACCATATGTACAGTATACACTGATATATAGTACACTGTGCGTATATATATATATATATATTTTTTTTTTTTTTTTTTTCCCTACGCTAACCTGTCTGCACTAACTGACAGATAGATTTTATACTTCTCCCTATCTATCTAGTTAGCTATCTATCTTTTGTATTTTTTTTCTATTTTTAAACACAGTTAGAAAGCTACCTAGCTAAACTGCCTGTATTCAGGAACCTAAGCTATCTGTCTAACACCGCCGCTCACAAGGTGTGGGGCGTGGATTGAGGCTGCTGTGCAGTGATTGGCTAAAGGTACCCTGCCTTTAGCCAATCAAAGCTCTCACAGCAGGCCACCCGCTTATTGGCCAAAGCATGCAGGTCATGTGCATGCTTTGGCCAATCAGTGGGCGGCATTTCGGCGCCATTTGAAAGCATTATGGGGCGCACAAAGTTGCAGTGAATGCCCCATAATGTTTGGGGAAACCTGAACGATCGAACACCGAACTCACGTTCGACCCGAACATCAATCTCATTCCTATTAACAACCTCAATACTGGACCTTCCTGTCGTGTAACACTTTACCCAAATGAAATATTTATCATTTTTTGGGACAGATAGAGCTTTCTTTTGGTGGCATTTAACCACTTCAATACAGGGCACTTTTACCCCCTTCCTGCCCAGGCCACTTTTCAGCACTTTCCCACTTTGAATGACAATAACTCAACATTGTACCCAAACTAAATTTTTGAGACAGATAAAGCTTTCTTTTTGTGGTATTTAATCACCACTGGGTTTTTTCTTTTTTGTTAGAGAAAAAAATACAGAAATTTTTGAATAAAGACACGTTTTTCTATTATGACATTTTGTAAATAAGTATTTTTACTTCATGCATTTAGACCAAAATGTATACTGCTACATTTTTTTGCCAAAAATAACCTAAATCACTGTATATTATTTGGCCTGTGTAAAAGTTATAGCGTCTACAAGCTATGGTATGTATCATTGAAAATTGATCCTGATGTAATGACTGCTATTTCATTTCTTGAGGCCCTAAAATGCCAGGACAGTACAAATACCTTCCAAATGACCCCTTTATGGAAAGTGTACAGTCTAAGAGATTAAAATAGTATACAATGATTGACTATGAATGAAAGCCATTGTGTACCATGCACACGTGATTGTGCAGGCTCACCGCTCAGAGGGTAACACAGCTCGTGTGAATCTGGTGTGCTGACTCACAAGGTCAGGTGCAGGCTGATGAAGCAATCAAGTAGTAACAGCAACAAGGTTGGAAGTAGCCGCACTCAAACGATCCAATTTCCAAAAACAATTTTATTGCATCAAAGGGTGATATAGACAATGAACAAAAGGTCCAGCTGACGCATTTCGCACCCTACAGTAGGTGCTTACTCATAGCTTGACCAAAATATGTGAACAGTGCATATATATAACCAAACATACATAATAATTAAACAATCAAGAGATTGAACAATTAGACAATTGACATCAAGAGGGATCACAGCAAAACCTGGATAATGTGTACATGGCCAAAAATACCTTTGTATGGACAACACAATATTATACATAGAATAGTGATAAAAAGAAAAGAAAACACCACGTAAACTAACTTAAGATATAACTGTGATCATATGTGGGCATTAATTTAACCTTCTATGTGATAAACCAAGTTAATGTCCTGACATAATGAAACATAGTGACTAATGAATGTGTTATAAATATATGCCATTACACATGTGATAAATATAACAATATCATTGGAGACAACCTGATAAATAAGTGAAATAACAGTGAAATGATGAATGTAAATCCACATAACACAGCATAAGTAAAATGAGCTCCTGGACGATGTCTAATAAGACGAAACGCGTCGGAAACTGCTGACCCCAATCTGCTGTGTTAACCTTTATTTTATTATCTCACAAGCTTGTGGATTTTTACCTCATTTTTGTACATTGATTTTCTATCGGTGATATCAATAAAAGTTAAGCCCTGTGACCGAGGGTACTTATACCATGGAGAGTCCGTTCTATTTATTTTTATGATATCCTGGAGTCAATCCCTCTGAGTGCGTGTGCGAGGATGGACCTGTGACCAGGCCAACACACCAGTAAACTTCGGGTGCCATATTTCCTTTTCGGAAGGATCCAAGGACCCCATAGGAGTGTGTGACGGGACCAGACCAGGAGAGCACGAATTCTTCCATCTCCACTGTATATGTTCAGGCTTGAATATATCCAACATCTGGTAAGCCTTCATTTTTACCATCCACGGATTCACCAGCTTCCAGTTTAAATATGTCTCACAGGTCATCCGGGGCCTCAGGGATTATTACCTTGCAAGCACCTTGATTACCTGTATGGTTCCCTGTGGGACTTCTTACTATATTGAGGACTACCTCTCTACACACGGACTGCACCTTTATATATTTGCACTTTACCATACATTTGCTTTTATTTGTACTTGCACTTTACCTGCATTTATTATCACCTTAAATTTGTGTACTTATGTACTTACATTTGCATTTATATTTGTACTTGCACTTTATCTGCATTCATCATCAACATAATTTTGTGTACTCACCACAGTCATCAGAGCCGCTGAGTTTTTAACTCATGCTGCTCTGGCAGGTGGTCTGAATCATATCTACACCACATGTCTCTACCTAGTGCCACTTTTTATTTATATTTGCCTTTTACAATTTAGTTTGGTTGTAGTGTGGCAGCTTTTCTTCACTTCTGTTGATCTCACCTAGCGCAGTTTTCCTCTCCATTCCACTCCATAAGTAAAATCAATCTGGAGATATGCATAATCTCACATGTGTAGGTATAAAAAACGATCCCCAAGTCACATCGTGTATGAGTCCATACACGGTGCAATTTCACGAAAAAAAAAAAACAAACAAACAAAAAAAACAAAATAAAACAACCCGAAACGCAGTGTAGGATCGTGCTGTGTCCAATCTACATCTCTAACGGTGAGACTGGGACTGACCATGTGTCATGAAAGAGAACCTCCAAGAGTAAACTATCATTAACATAAGACATAACTATGTCTCATCCAAGCACAACCCAAATCCCATGGCATCGCTCCGCGCATGAGCCCAAACATCGCGCGACCCATGCCTGGGAGGTAGTACAGAGGTGAGACTTTGGGCAAAATACAAATGTAAATATGTCTTAAGAAATATAACAAAATGAGAACACAAGGAGGACAACAAAAACAAAAACAAAAGCCAAAACACACGGAAACGCACATGCACACGTGATTGCTGTGATTGGGACCTGCCCAGTACAATGATCTGTCATCCTCTGTGTCTGGTGGACATAGCATGTAGCACATTGCACCTTTGCGTGGCCCCTAAAGCAAGCAAAAGGTGACATCCACCCAGGATTATTATGCATTGTGTATTTCGTTTTACAATAGGCCGGGTCGGAAGCGGTTTAAGAAAAAAGAAAATATGCTACATGTTTCCTATGGCAGTGCCAAGCTACTCATTTGTTTGTGTATTTTTTCACCAGAAACATGCAAAATGGCCTTTAAAAAGAGCATAAAAAGAAAAAAAAATTGTTGGCTCCCATAAACTTCAATGGGGTTTGGGTGCTATGTTTGGGTTGTGTGTGTGTACTGAAAAAAAAAACATATATATCTGTATATATACAATGTAATGTAGTGAGTGTACAGATTGTATAACAGTGTAAATTTGCTGCCCCCTCAAAATAACTCAACACACAGCCATTAATGTCTAAACCGCTGGCAACAAAAGTGAGTACACCCCTAAGTGAAAATGTCCAAATTGGGCCCAACAGCCATTTTCCTTCTCCGGTGTCATGTGACTCATTAGTGTTAAAAGATATCAGGTTTGAAAGGGGAGCAGGTGTTTTAAATTTGGTGTTATCGCTCTCACTCTCTTATACTGGTCACTGGAAGTACAACATGGCACCTCATGACAAAGAACGCTCTGAGGATCTGAAAAAAGCAATTGTTGCTCTACATAAAGATGGCCTAGGCTATAAGAAGATTGCCAAGACCCTGAAACTGAGCTGCAGCATGGTGGCCAAGACCATACAGTGGTTTAACAGATCAGGTTCCACTCAGAACAGGCCTTGCCATGGTTGACAAAGAAAGTGAGTGCACATGCCCAGCGTCATATCTAGAGGTTGTCTTTGGGAAATAGACATATGAGTGCTGCCAGCATTGCTGCAGAGGTTGAAGGGATGGGGGGTCAGCCTGTCAGTGCTCAGACCATACGCCACACACTGCATCAAATTGGTCTGCATGGCTGTCATCCCAGAAGGAAGCCTCTTCTAAAGATGATGCACAAGAAAGGCTGCAAACAGTTTGCTGAAGACAAGCAGACTAAGGACATGGATTACTGGAACCATGTCCTGTGGTCTGACGAGACCAAGATAAACTTATTTGGTTCAGGTGGTGTCAAGCCTGTGTGGTGGCAACCAGGTGAAGAGTACAAAGACAAGTGTGTCTTGCCTACAGTCAAGCATGGTGGTGGGAGTGTCATGGTCTGGGGCTGCATGAGTGCTGTCGGCACTGGGGAGCTACAGTTCATTGAGGGAAACATGAATTGTCCACTATTAAAAAAATATAAGGCTATGTGAGTATCATGTGGGGACCCACCCACTCAGGAATATATATCCTGGGGCTCTATGGCAAAGAACAAAGTATATACAAAAACAGGGTAGCACAGCAGGCTACCTTACGGTAGCATAATCTGAGCCACTGGGGTCTGGTACACCATCAAAGACAATTGCAAAACTAGAAAAAATATATATGTCAAATTTATTGTGAATGTATTAAAAGCCAAACTGATGACAGACAAAAATTAACAAAAACCCTCCACCACAACAATTGACAACGTTGTCCAGACGTGATCCATGCATCCATATATACATATATGGGGATGAAAACCAATTGGTTAATTTAAATAGCATGGGATGTCCACAGTGGAAATGAGCTGGCAGTAGTATGAGTACAACGAGGTCGAATTCAGTATATTGCAGTAGTCACTCCACATAGAACAATTTGCAAACTAGATCGTACATAGGAGAGATGACACAGTTCACACCTGCAAAGTATATGGGAATAGCAGAGATGGTATCCTGGGGGGAAAGATAACACACATGTGTGCCATGCAAAGGCTGTAATGATCCAGTGGTAGCGGAGCCGGGTGGATCACAAATTGACTACCAGCAGTCTGTAGGTAATCATACACTGTGTTGGCTGCCCGGCAGGTTCCACTGGAATGCACAGAGCACTGGGAGGGGGAATGCAAGAGAGATGATGTGATCTCACCCATGTCCAAGTGCTAACTTCCCGTGCTTGCAGCCGATGGCTCATGTGATGTGTCCAACCTTCCGCCAAGAGAATCCCAATCCCACAATGTCTACATGTTTCGCTGGTCACGCCAGCTTCGTTAGGACACTACCAGGAAGAGGCTCTTGTCCCCATCAACATGGGGACAAGGTGCTTTGGGGTGGGGGGCCCAGAGCCCCCCTGCCCCAAAGTATCCATACTCCCCATGTTGAGGGCATGTAGCCTGGTACAGTTCAGGGGGGGGGGGGGGCGCTCACTCTTTCCCCCTATCCTGACCGGCCAGGCTGCATACCTGGATAAGGGTCTGGTTTGGATTTTAGGGGGGACCCCACATCAATTTTTTTTTAAATTTTGGCACGGGGTTCTTCTTAAAATCCCAACCAGACCCAAAGGGCCTGGTTTGGACTGGTGGGGACCCCACACAAATTTTTTCAGTGATTTTTCTCTATATTGCCGGGAGCCAGCAATACATAACAGCCGCAATAATAAATTTCCTTCACAAATGTCATTTTGCTCTGGCTATCTAAACATCACAGAGGTGCGCCCTTTTACAGGCAGACCAAGGGGCCCCCCAGGTACATTATTTAAAGGAATATTTCATTTTTATTGTTTCACTTTAAACATTATTAAAATCACTGCTCCTGAAAAAACGATTGATTTAAAAACTTTTTTGTATTGATACATGTCCCCTAGGGCAGGACCTGGGTCCCCATAAACTTTTTAGGGCAATAACTTGCATATAAGCCTTTAAAATAAACACTTTTGATTTTTCTTGTTCAGGTCCCATAGACTTTAACAGTGTTGGAATGTACACACACATTTTTTGCCTGTTCGCATGTTCTGGAGCGAACCGAACTGCCTTGCTAAAGAAGCTGGGGGTAAAGGTGATGGACTGGCCTAGCATGTCTCCAGACCTAAACCCTATTGAACATCTGCGGGCATCCTCAAATGGAAGGTGCACAAGGTCTCTAACAACCACCAGCTCCATGATGTCATCATGGAGGGCTGAAAGAGGACTCCAGTGGCAACTTGTGAAGCTATGGGGAACTTCATGCCGAGGAGGGTTAAGGCAGTGATGGAAAATAATGGTGGCCACACAAAATATTGACACTTTAGGCCCAATCTGGACATTTTCACTTTGGGGTGTACTCCTTTTTTTGCCCGCAGTTTAGGCATTAATGGCTGCGTGTTGAGTTATTTTGAGGGGACAGCATATTTACACTGTTTTACAAGCTGTATACTCACTGCTTTGCATTGTAGCAAAGTGTCATTTCTTCAGTGTTGTCACATGAAAAGATATAATAAAATATTTACAAAAATGTGAGGGGTGTACTCACTTTTGTGAGATACTGTGTATATATATTAGAAGGCCAGTATGTAGGCCTGAATTTATGGATGAGCCCGGGGAATATTTAAGCAGCCCACTCTCCGGTGTTCCATGTCGGTTCCAGTGTGCAATACGTTACGTCACCAGGCCGACTCTTCCCAGCGCACTGCGTGTTCACGAGTTTGTGTGTTTCTCGAAATCTAGCGTGTTCGCGGCTTCTCCGTTCATGGTCTTCGTCGGTGGTTCTCGCTCACTGTCCCAGGTAGAATTCAAATTTCTTGTACCATACACAAGTTTTTGATGCTCATGTTCCCAAAACTCGCACCCTGTCGCAAGTTACGGCCTCCAAGACATTGTCTATAGTTCCCGGCTTCCCCGGCACAAGCATTGTCTATGCTTATGTTCCCTTTTGCGTTACTGTTTCCTATCAACAAACTACTGATCGTTCGTAGACCTTTGGTCATACCACTGTATCATTCCTATTCACTTGTCGTTTCGCAAAAAACCTCCAGTTATGGTCAGTTGTATCCCAGCTGTTACAGCCCAAACTTTGTGGAGGCGCAGGTTCCCCCTGCCTGGTTGTTTTTCCAAGCTATAAACTACAAATCACTCATAGCCCTACCGAAACCTCAGACTTGGTCATTTACTGTTTCGGCACTAGCCTCACAGTTCGTAGGTTCCCTCAGCCACATGACGCACCCAGAGTGCTAACATAAGACTCATTCATACACTTTGCAAGCCTCTGAGTTGCCGTTGGCTGCTGTCCGACATCACCCGGCACAGGTGCCATCGATGAAATTCGTCAGTTCGGTTACCCATTACTTACTATTCGTTAATTCGTACAGCCTCCGAGTCATTGTCGGCCATCGTCCAACTTCACTCGGCACAGGTGTTATCGGTTATAGGTTCCGCAGTCGTATTACTCATTTGTCGTACAAACTTACGACTCATAAATAGACAACGATTTGCTTAATACGTAGGTCTCGCTACAGCTAGCAGGTTTAACCCCCGCGCCTTCACACCTCACTGATTTAAAAAAGGAAAAAAGAAATGGTTTTGTTTTTTAAAAAAACAACCTTTTAAAACAAATAAGGAAAAAAAACAAAAAACAACATTAAAAAAAAAACCTCTGAGTCATTGTCAGTCATGCCACCGGCTTTCTTGCACAGGCTTCGCACTTTTGCAGGTTCCCTCAGCCGCATTGTTTACCTATCGTACTAACGTACGACTCATTCGTAGCTTCGCAAGCCTCTGAGTTGCCGTCGACTGTTGTCTGACATCACCCAGCAAAGGCATCACCAATTCAGAAATTTGAAGTTCTGTCACCCATTCAGTCGCTATGTGCAAATTATTCATAGTTTTGCATAACCTCCGAGAGGTCGTCGGACATCACCTGACACAGGTATCGTCGTTCGTAGGTTCCACAGTCTTATTACTCATTTGTTGTACAAACATACAACTCAGTCAAATGCCTCCAAGTTGTCGTTCGCCCATTGTTCGACATCACCTGGCCCAGGCATTGCAAATCATAGCTACTATTCATATGCATGGGTCGTCATTTACAGTTACACACTGGCACCTTCACAGGACCAATAAATAGTGAGTACTGCGCTAAAATTAAATTCAGTGAGTGAACTTAAACATAAATATATAATAAATATATATATAATGTGTAAATTGTACTGTATAATTAAATATATGTTGTTACCCGCTTGCTGTTGAACCTCCGTAAACTGACTCAACATACAAACATGTTGTTTACTCATTATTCTGACACCTTGGATGCTTGCTGCTATGGACACAGTCCACTACAGGCTGCTGGAGAGCCTCCAATACGTTTTGATACTTATTAAACGTGTATCGCTGACTTACCCACTGTCTTGAAGTTTAAAGACTTAACCACTACGGAAACGACCCACTACAGTCTGTTGTCAGCTGCCGTTGAGTCTCCGAACGCTTCGATGCTTACTCAGCATGCAATCATGCTATCCATTTGTTACGCCGACTCCCTTGGACGTTTTCACGCTTCGGACA
>BLSH010034226.1:159327-183473 GCA_018402905.1 Glandirana rugosa
GGGGGGGGGGGTGGTCCAGTCGTCTCACATACAAAGGGTTTCAGATGGACCTAGGGTCCTCGGGGTTGCCTTAGGTCGACGAGGGCTCCAGGCCCGCCTATATAAAGAGTGAGGTCAGTTCCCTCCCGGCGGGTGTGAAGTGTGAATTGAACTCGTTTAACATGGTTGACCTCGGGAGCAGCTGGATTCCGTTGGGGCTCCTGGGATCCAGGTAGACTTTGGGAAACATACACTCTGCTGACCTGGTGGGGGGGGGGGGCTATAACATAAGCTTCTTTTCTTTTGTATAGCAGATGTCTTAATATTTCTTACTATATGTAAACTATAAAGCTTTTACTGGAGTGGAGATACATCAGATTGCTAATAGTTACATAGGACATGTTGAACTAAGTCTGTAACTGTATCTTCTGCATAAGATGTACGTTTGATCATCAAAAACCCAATAAAAACTATTTGAAAGAAAAATAGCCAATAAGGAAGGCAATAGCTGGTCTGATTCAAAAGACTGGTAAATTTCTGATTCTCACGTTATGTCTGTGCCCACGGTTTTCCAGGTCTTCTAAATGGCGTCTCATGTCTCTAATTTGTAGGGTATGTGAATCTAATGCGCGTTTGGATATGTGGATCTCCATATCATGACGCGCAGAGATGTCTTCTATCTCCTCCACCCTGGTAACCATATTTTGGAAGTCTAGTCTCAGGTCTGCTATCGCTGTGGTGACAGTGTTTTTAATATCTGCAGCGATGGCCTGCAGGTCATATATACTGATCGGTTGGTGATGTACCTGCTCCTCCAGTCTCAGAGGCCTTCGTGCTGGGCATGATGTGTCTCTTCTCTCAGGGCTGCGGCTAACGCGCCTCGTGGTCTCCCGCGCGGCTTGTGATTCCGGCTTCTTGTCTTGCGGCCTGGCACAAAATATCTCCGCCATTGGTGTGTCTCCTCCAGGCAGGGTTGCCCTGGGTGAGCGCGATCGGGTGGGGGACTGTTCCCCATGAGTTTTGCCCATCATTGGTGTCTTAATAGCTCCTAAGAGGTGCAAGATGAACCGCTGTGTACAGAAGAGGAGATCTCACGCGGCCATCTTCCTCGGCTTCCAGACCATGCCCGAATAAACTTATCCTATGATTATAATTCCCTATTTGAATTCCAGTTATGGTCCTAGAGCTCTTTATCTTTTCAGCTAGCGGTTCGATAGTTAGATTGAATATTATTGGTGACAGAGGGCATCCTTGTCGGGTGCCATTTGTTATAAAAAAGGGTTTGGAGAGCAGTTCCCCTACATATACTCTTGCCGACGGGGTCGTGTATAATGTTGTGAAGGCTGAATATATTAGTCCCCTAAAACCAAATTTAGTACGAGTTTCTCTCATAGAACCCCAATGTACTCTATCGAATGCCTTCTCTGCGTCTAGTGACAACAGCAGAGAAGACGTTCCACTGGACTCTGCTGCGTGAATGAGGTTCACTAGTCTTCTTGTGGCATCTGATGATTGTCTGCCTTTGGAGGAACCCTGTTTGATCTGTGTTTATCAGAGAGGGAAGGTGCTTGGAAATTCTGTTGGCTATTAATTTGGCATAGAGCTTTAAGTCTACGTTGAGTAGGGAGATGGGCCTAAAGTTTTGGGGGTTATCAGGGGATTTACCTGGTTTGGGTAGAGTAATAATAACAGCAGATAACATTTCAGAGGGAAGCGAGGAGGAAGAGGCAGCGTCATTATATGGTTTTAGCAAGTATGGTAAGAGAATGTGTCCAAAATGTTTGTAATATTCTCCTGATAACCCTTCAGTTCCTGGAGATTTGCCTACTGGTATTTTTTTGATAGTGTTCTCTATTTCTGGTATGCTAAAGGGGATGTTCAGTTCTCTCAGTTGGTCCTCGGTGAGGGAGGGGAGGTTTATCTTTGATAGACTTTTTTGAATGGTATCTAGGGTGGGTTGAGGGGTGTCTGTGTCTTTTTTTAGATTGTATAGGGATTCATAATATGCGCTAAAGGCATTCGCTATATCTTGGGTAGAGTTGATCAAACCTCTAGAAGTTTGGGTTCTGCTGGTTCGGCCGAACTTCGGGACAAAGTCCAGGTTTGGGTCCAGACAGAACCCGAACTTTGACCCGGACCCCGAACCCCATTGAAATCAATGGGGACCCGAACTTTTAGGCACTAAAATGGCTGTAAAAAAGTCCTGGAAAGTCCTAGAGGTCTGCAAAAGGAGGGAAATGGGGGTAAGGATCAGATAAGTGCCCTACAAAGAAATGGGGACAGGGAAATAACTTAAAAGCATTTTTAAACAAAAATCACATAAAAAAATCAAAAATGGAGGTGGATGTGGACCATCTTCAAACTGTGTGTGAAAAGTATTAATTAGTGGGAGAAGCCATATCACTGTTCTAAAATCATCTTCAAACTGTGTGAAAAAAGTATAAATTAGCCAGGAGAACCCATATCACTGTTCTACAATCATCTGAAAACTGTGTGTGAAACTTAAACAATAGCTGGGATAAGCCATATCCCTGTTCTAAAATCATCTGAAAACTGTGTGTGAAACTTAAACAATAGCAGGTTTCACACACATTTTTCAGATGATTTTAGAACAGGGATATGGCTTCTACCTGCTATTGTTTAAGTTTCACACACAGTTTTCAGATGATTTTAGAACAGGGATATGGCTTATCCTGGCTATTGTTTAAGGAGCTCCTCGCTCAAGCTGCCATCGGCTGCGTGCGCCGACCACGCCCCTCCATAAAGACATGGTTTTAATGTGAACATGATCTGGACTAAAAGAGACTGCAGTATCCAGACATCCAGATTATGTAGTTACAAACCATTATTATTTTCAGTTAGCACTTTATGCAACTACCAGGCACCTTCTTTTGAACCTTTAAATAATAGGGGGATGCCTTAAAACTACACACAGCAAGGAATAGTTCTACATAGACTTTTAAAAGTGAAAGTGAGAAAAAAACCTAGAGTCCCACCTAAAATTTGAATCAGGCCTTTATCCAGGCATTCAAGGAAGGACAGTGAGTGTGTGGCCCAACCCTGCATGTAAACTTCATGGCTAAATGATAGATCCCTAACTGATAGAATGTAAAGAAACAGCTAGCAATCCTGGATGACAACACTGATCATAGTTAATCAGGATCAGTCATAGTCAGTGGGGTTCCCAGCCCTCTGTTTACATTACCACAGTGTCAAAGATCTGTTGTTTAGCAGCTGACCTGAACTTTGACCCGGACCCCGAACTCCATTGAAATCAATAGGGACCCGAACTTTTAGGCACAAAAATGGCTAAATGCGCCTGCAATAGACTTTTCCCACACACTTTGGAGATGATTTTAGAACAGTAATATGGCTCTATGCACCTGCAATAGACTTTTCTTACACACTTTGGAGATTATTTTAGAACAGTAATATGGCTCTATGCAGCTGCAATAGACTTTTCCCATACACTTTGGAGATAATTTTAGAACAGTAATATGGCTCTATGCGGCTGCAACAGAATTTTCCCATACACTTTGGAGATGATTTTAGAACAGTAATGTTTCCCTTAAAGCAACAGCTGGAACCTTTCCCTGTACAACTTGATGATGATTTTAGAAGAATAATCTTTCCCTTAAAGCAACAGCTGGAACCTTTCCCTGTACAACTTGATGATGATTTTAGAAGAATAATCTTTCCCTAAAAGCAACAGACTCTACCTAGTCCAGTCAGATCATTCTGTGAAGCAGGATGAGGTCTGCAATCTGTCCCTAAAAGCAGCAGTACTAGTATCTCTCCCTAGTCCACAATCAGATCGTACAGTAATGCAGGATGAGATGTTCTGCAATCTGTCCCTCCCAGAGCAAGCAGCATCCTCTCCCTAAACTATCCTGAGAGCATATGACATGCAGCACGGTGACTCCAGACCCATATAGAGGCTGGGTCACATGGTGCTCTGGCCAATCACAGCCATGCCATTAGTAGGCATGGCTGTGATATCTTCTAAGGGAAAACCAGTGAAACATTTGTTGATTGGCTGCCCTTGGCAGCTTTTCAACACGTGGAATAAAATACCCGAACCCCCGAACCCGGACTTTTTTTGAAAAGTCCGGGTTCGGGTCCGGGTCCCGGACACCCCAAAGTTTGGTACGGACACAAACTTTACAGTCCGGGTTTGCTGAACTCTAGTGAGGAAGTGTCATCTGGTGGCCGTGACAGCCGGGAAATATTCTTGGACCGCAGTTCTTTTACATCACTGGATGATGTGATTGATATTGTATTTGCGTGTTGTAATTTCATGAACCCCTGAATACCTGAAGGTAAAACAAATCTTAATGCCTAAACACAGTTTTGCAACTTTGGCATGCGTTAGTAAATCTGTAGATATCATTGCAACATAATAAAAGTCTATTTCTAAATCTGTGCAGTTTAACAAATAATTTCTATAATGTTTATACTGTAATTTGTGTGTAATAGTTTCCTTGTTGCCTTTCACGAGCATAATGTAACAACTCCTAATATTAAACCCTATGAGAAGAAAAGCTTAAAAACTTTCAACCATGAGAGTTCATGGGCCAAGAACAATCAACCAGCAGGGGAAACAATAACAAGGAGACATCTGCATTTACTCTCTATGGAGAATATTGAGAAAACAGGCAAATGAGTGGGTGTTCAGCCAAATAAACCTCCAGCTGCAGAGTGAAGCAAAACATTTAGCAGCAGTGTTATCACTGCTAAATGCGATGGCTTCCTTCTGGTTTTTAGCACCCGATGGCATCCAGCCTGGCACATTCACTTGTCAGCAGGGCATTCCCAACTAGAAATAAGCCAAACTGCCCTGGGTTTGGTTTAAACAGGGTTTGTTGAACTACAAATAGGTAGTTGGTAAATGTCATTTTTGCTTACCTACAGTAAGAATTAAAAAGAAAAAAAACTCTTTTGAGTCTGGTGTTGATTTTAAGGGTTTAACTCAAGTAACAATAGAAGAGACACTCGAAAAATGTGTGAGTTCCCCTTAAAATCCATACCAGAATATGTGAGCATGCAGCCTTCAAACATTGTATGGGTTATACATTTCAAAGGACTATGGCACTCTATTCTATCTTGTCAGGAGCCTCTTGTTTCTGTATCTGTACTAACACTGGTTAAGCATGACATCAGGTATAGGTGGTTGTTAGTCCTGGTGGGCATAGCTCCCCAACGGCCTATCATTTTCAAAAAATATAACAGATGTAAATATTGCGCTCCTGGTGAGGTTCTCATATATCAGCGGCCAGCACTCCAATTGACCAATTGTGTATATTTAAGTGAGAAACAGTGCAGCGCTAAAAAGCTAAATTATATAAAACACCCAAATTTTCAATATAAATGAGTGCATAAAAAATTCACAACCTTAAGTGCAACGTAATTAAAGTGCTCAAAATGCTGCTGTATATAGACAGTATCCAATCTGCATCAGAGGATGGGTGCAGAAAGTATTGTGCAAAGAAGAGCCAAAGTGCAAAAGATGTGTTAAAAAGCAATTAAAAGATGTTTATGTGATGAAATTCTACAATTAGAATGTCCATATTTAAAACCATGAGCATAAAATAATCTTGATTGAAGGCAAATATTATGGCAAAGTCCAATGCTTCATAAGCACCATATATCAATAGTGTCCACAGTGACCGTCACCAACCACTCGTGGTTGACTCCACCATATAATTTTAAAGTGACCAGGTAACCAGGGTATTTCAGCAGTAAGGATTTCGATAGGCTCAGTAAACCATGAAAAAAAGAATAGTCTCCATATTGTAAACCAGTATGCCTCTTTTTAATGTAAAAGGTTAAGAACACTTACATTCGTGGAGACAGATCAGAGCCCATTCAAAACATGTAGACAAGTTTGCAATGACCAGGGGGGACGTAGCCCAATGCGTTTCATCCTCTAAGACTTCTTCTTCCTCCCCAGAAGAAGTCTTAGAGGACAAAACGCATTGGGTTACGTCCCCCCTGGTCATTGCAAACTTGTCTACATGTTTTGAATGGGCCCTGATCTGTCTCCACGAATGTAAGTGTTCTTAACCTTTTACATTAAAAAGAGCCATACTGGTTTACACTATGGAGACTATTCTTTTTTCAAGGTTTACTGAGCCTATTGAAATCCTTACTGCTGAAATACCCTGGTCACCTGGTCACTTTAAAATTATATGGTGGAGTCTTATATATACTGGTACTGGAAGGATATGAGTGAAGGTGGAAACATATATGAAGATCCTTAATCCCCTATGATTGGAAGTCAATCTGTGATTCCATCTGTGTGCAAATTTTCTGCTTTCCGGTAAGCGTTTGGTGTATCTGGTGGTGGATTCACAACGAGTGCTTGGTGACGGTCACTGGACACTCTTGATATATGGTGCTTATGAAGCAATGGACTTTGCCATAATATTTGCCTTCAATCAAGATTATTTTATACTCATGTTTTAAATATGGACAATCTCATTGTAGAATTTCATCACATAAACATTTTTTACTTGCTTTTCAACACAAAGAGCACAATATTTTGCACTTTGGCACTTATTTGCACAATACTTTCTGCACCCATCATCTGATGCAGATTGGATACTGTCTATATACAGCAGCATTTTGAGCAATTTAATTACGTTGCACTTTAGTTTGTGATTTTTTTATGCACTCATTTATATTGAAAATTTGTTTTTTTCATATAATTTTGCTTTTTAGCACTGCACTGTTTATCATTTTCAAAAGATTTTTATTGAGGAAGAAGAAAAAAATTAGTACAAGGAAATTACAAAAGAAGTTTGTCAACAAGAGGCCTAGAACACATGGCCTCAGATATACAATATACTATTGGTCAAATAAACTTTAAAGCAGCTTAAGCCCTCCTTCCAAGCGGATCAATTCCTAGGCTGTCCCCACGAGGGGGGGGGGGGATTTCATGGCAGGGGACCTAAGGCCACCCTGCGCGGCACCCCAATTGGGAGAAAACTATGCCGCAGTGGAAAAGGCAAATCCGCCCCACCACTCCCCCCATGCCAGGCAGCAGGGAAGTAGAAGACACCCCCAGGAAGACTGACCATTACCCGACCCCTATACCTGAGAGGGCCGGATGGCCTCCCAGGCGTCGAGAGCCAGAGCAGGGAGCATCCGAGGGACTAGGTGAAAGTGCCCCAAGTGTGAGTTTACTAGCTACAAAGTTAGCCACTGTGATAACATAAACCGGGAAGCAGCCCCAAATACTTCAGGGCTAAAACCTCTGCATGGATGAGGAGAGAATCATTTGAATCTGAACAACCTTATTACAAGAGAAAACAAAGACCACCAGGAACTAGAGTGCGGGTGGTTACTGTTGCCCTAGAATGAACTCAGCACATGCAAAAGGAAAGGGAAAGGGTAGATGAATGTTATGAAGGATAGCTAAAAGGAAAAGAAGGAGGAGAAAGAAGAGAAGGAGAAAGAGGGTAAGGGCAGGAGAGGAGATGGTGTCGGAGGGAGGACCCATCACTCAACATTGTGTCCCAGGCATAAGAGAGCTGTATTAACCCCGAGCGACATAGGCAAGCCAGGGCTCCCAAACTGCGTCATGTCTCTCTACGGTGTCCAGAAAGATACTTGCCATCTTTTCCTGCGTCATGATCCAAGATATTTTTTTACTAACCAGATGGAAGGAAACATAGGGCTGTTTCCAGGCTCTAGCTATTGAGAGTTTGGTGCCCAATAATATAAAAGTTAGAAGGCGTTTGGTTAATTTAGGAATTTCTGGGCCCATTACGTTTAGTTGAGCTAGATGCGGGGTTTTAGGGACTGACAGGCCCGTGACTTTCCTGATCAAATAAAAGATTTTGTTCCAAAAGCCCCTGATCTTGGGGCATTCCCACCATATGTGTAGCATGGTGCCCAGCATGCCACAATGATGGAAGCACAGTGGAGAGGAGTTTGGGAAAAGCTTGGCCAGTCTGACGGGGACCAGGTACCAACATGTGAGCACCTTTAGATTTGCCTCAACTATGGAAATGTTGTAAAGGCCCCTCGTGGAGGCCGAGTGGGCCCTGTACCAGACCTCCAGGTTCCAGTCAGTGCCAAGTTCCTCCCCCCAGTCTCTCATGCATCTAGTTTTGCCAGAGGAGGAGGCCAGGGAGCTGTAGATTACTGATATGCCCCCCCTCTGCTCCATGGACTGACCACACCAGTGTTCATAGGCTGTTAAAGAAAGGGGGGGTGGATTTATCCTTCCAAACCTGATAAATGGGTAATTTGTTGGAGTTTAAGTCAGTGTTTAAAGGCTGTCCTGCTCGAAGGTGATTGAAAAATTGGACCATGTGAGGAGCTAGCGTATCCGTGAAGTGTTTGTGGTAAGGGACCCTAAAGCCGTCAGGGCCTGGGGCAGAGCAGGACTTTAAGGACTTAATGGCCCGCGTGATCTCCTCAGGAAAAATGGGTGCCTCTAGCTCATCCCTATGTTAAGTTTTAAGAGTGGGGATGGGTAAGGAATGCAGAAATTCCTGTATGCGATCAGCATGTGGTGGTTTCTGATCCCCTGCGTACAGCTTCTTATAGAAGTCTTGGAAAACGATCAGAATTTTTTGGGGGTTTTGAGAGTGAGCGCCATCCTGCAGTCTGATTTTGGGAATGGAGTGTATTCTAAATTTGGGGGCTAATCTGTGTGCCAACATGGACCCTATTTTGTCTCTCTGTAAATAGAATCTCCTACCTTCCCATCTGAGGTGTTTCTCAGCTGTAGGCCTGAGGGCATGGTTCAGGGCAGTGCGAGCAGTTTCGAGCTTCCCCAGGGAGGAGGAGGAGGAGGGGGATCCTTTGAGTGGTTTGCTGACCAAAAGAAACTCCTTTTATAATCCGTCTACGTCAATGTCAATGGATCTAGCTTTGCGGATCCTGGAGGCTAGTTGGATTAACTTTCCGCGGATTGTGGATTTATGAGAAGCCCACAGGGGGGAATAGGGAAATGCCATCAGTGTCATTCAAGCTAAAGTATTCTTGAATAGCTAAATTTATCTCTGTAACGTGTACTGGATTACTAAGGATCGAGGCATTCAGCCTCCAATTAAAAGACTTGCGTGTGGCATCTGTTCCATAAATGACCAGCATCAGTACGGAGTGGTCTCTAAAGAAGGCTTTGGAAACCCTGGGGAGCTGGTTGGTATGAATAAAGAAATCATCTATTCTAGCGAATGTGTTATGGGGGCTGGAGAAATGGGTGTAATCCGGGACCGAGGGGTCCATTTCCCTCCATACATCCACTAGTCCATGATTGAAAATTTGCCTGGCCACCTTTAGACTCTGCCTTGAGGGGCAAATCTGGTTACGTCCGGGGGGATGTGATTTGTCTAGGCCGTGTTTGAACCCCCACCCAATATGACCGCTCCTTCCGCCCTTGTTCGGGGCGTAGTAGGATATAAATGTAGAAAAGTTGGCCATCAATCAGGCCCTTAAGGAGAAGGAAGTGTATGAGTTTTTTTAAGTGCAAACAATATGCTTTCTATTACAAACCATTAGTAGCATTATATTAGAAATCAAGAGTTTCCAGGTTAAATTACAATCTTCATCATATCCCATCACAGAAGATTTACAAAAGTCAATGTCAAATGTTGCTTTATATGAAGTTCCAATTAAGCAGAATTATATTCTCAATATGCGTTTGGGTCACATTGAATTTAATATTGAAAATCAATTATTTCTCTTCATGAGATTCAGCCAAAACTATTGGTTCTGTCTTTCAACTTTCCATCTTCCTTTCAGAAAATCCTAATGGGAATAACTTGGTTCAATAAATCAACATTTCATGTCTTCAAACTGTTTGCTCTCTCTACTTTTATTTGGTACAGTATATTACAAATTACTTTAATGAAATCTAAAATCTGTTAGCTCTGTTGTGGGATGAAAATTAGGTTTGAACCTATGCGATTTGTTTGAAAGGGAATGTAAGGCTTTTCTTCATACAGACTTTATTTTTGAACATGATTCATTAATCAAGTCAGGATTAATACATTTAAAACATAACTTACCTATGAATATTCTTTCATCCTAACAAACTCAGAAATATCTTGGGGCAGGACTAATAGGGGGTAAAATAACAGTCACAGTACTTCCCCTTTAGCCCTGACTATTAAGAACAGCTGCGATCACAGTAGTATGGTAGTGGGGGAGTAATGGTTTTAGAGAGAAGGAAGTCTCTAGAGCTGATAGGAAGCAGGAGGATTGTGAGAAAGTTGGGAGACCACCCAGTGGCAGCCCGCTCATAGGGGGTGCCCGGGCACCACCCTCCCCCCAAAAGAAAAGAAAATGTCCCTGCGCTTTGCTCTGCACCTCAAGCCGCCTATTGACTCCTGGTACTGTCAAACAATCACCGCCGTACAGTAGACAGTAGTGATTGATCTCGGAGGAGCCTCAGTGTCACTTCTGGCCATGGAGGCTGGAGAGAGAAGCTGGACTCCAGTCTCCAGGCTTCAGCACGCTCACCACAAGTGCTGCCTCTGCATACAACAGCTGCTGGCCGCATGCTGATCTCTGCACACTCCTGCCTGCCTGCCTGCCTATTTGATGGGGTTAAGTGCGGGATTTTTCCCAACTTGGGGGGGGTGCTGCAAACTCCTCCCATCTGGTGACTGTATACACTATCTGGGATCATATATACCCCTATCTGGTGACTGTATACACTATCTGGGACCATATATACCCCTATCTGGTGACTGTATACACTATCTGGGACCCTGTATACCCCTACCTGGGACCCTGTGTGTGCAGTACTCTGCATGGAGCTTCCTATGACATGTCCTATGTGCAATACTCTGCATGGAGCTTCCTATGACATGTAATATGTGTAATATTCTGCATGGAGCTTCCTATGACATGTCCTATGTGCAATACTCTGCATGGAGCTTCCTATGACATGTAATATGTGCAATATTCTGCATGGAGCTTCCTAAGACATGTCCTATGTGCAATATTCTGCATGGAGCTTCCTATGACATGTACTATGTGCAATATTCTGCATGGAGCTTCATATGACATGTTCTATGTGCAATACTCTGCATGGAGCATCCTATGACATGTACTATATGCAATATTCTGCATGGAGCTTCCTATGTCATTTACTATGTGCAATATTCTGCATGGAGCTTCCTAAGACATGTCCTATGTGCAATATTCTGCATGGAGCTTCCTAAGACATGTCCTATTTGCAATACACTGCTTGGAGCTTTCTATGATATGTACTATGTGCAATATTCTGCATGGAGCTTTCTATGATATGTACAAAGTGCAATGTTCTGCATGGAGCTGCCTGTGACATGTACTAGGTGCAATATTCTGCATGGAGCTTCCTAAGACATGTGATATCTACAATATTCTGCAAGGAGGTTCCTAAGACATGTCCTATGTGTAATACTCTGCATGGAGCTTCCTATGACGTGTACTATGTGCAATATTCTGCATGGAGCTTCCTATGTCATTAGCCACCGCAAACCCCTATCTGGTGACTGTATACACTATCTGGGACCCTGTATACCCTTTCTGGTGACTGTATACACTATCTGGAAGCCTGTATACCCCTATCTGGTGACTGTATACACTATCTGGGACCCTGTATACCCCTCTCTGGGACCCTGTATACCCTATCTGGGACCCTGTATACCCCTATCTGGTGACTGTATACAATATCTGGGACCCTGTATACCCCTATCTGGAATCCTGTATACCCCTATCTGGTGACTGTATACACTATCTGGGATCCTGTATATCCCTATCTGGTGACTGTATACACTATCTGGGACCCTGTATACCCCTATCTGGGACCCTGTATACCCCTATCTGGTGACTGTATACACTATCTGGGACCCTGTATACCCCTATCTGGTGACTGTATACACTATCTGGGACCCTGTATACCCTATCTGGAACTCTGTATACCCTATCTGGGGCTCTGTATACTCTATCTGGGACTCTGTATACCCTATCTGGGGCTCTGTATACCCTATCTTGGACCATGTATACCATATATGGGGCTCGGTATACCCTATCTGGGGTCTCTGTATACCCTATTTGGGGCTCTGTATACCCTATCTGGGACCCTGTATATACTATCTGGGCCCTGTATACCATATCTGGTGACTGTATACCCTATCTGGGACTCTGTATACTGCTATATAGTGACTGTATACTGCTATCTGGGGCTCTGTGTACTGCTATCTGGGGCTCTGTATACTGCTACATGGTGATTCTGTATACCCCTATTTGGTGCTATGTATACTGCTATATGGTGACTCTGTATACTGCTATCTAGGGCTCTGTATACTGCTATCTGGTGCTCTGTAGGTGTATACTGCTATCTGGTGACTCTGTATACTCCTATCTGGTGATGCTGTATACCCTATCTGGTGATGCTGGGCTGTATACTCCTGACACAAGGGGTGGAAACTATAAGGGGTGGGGCTTATGAGAAGTGGGAGGGGCAAAATGGAAGGGCGGGGTTTGGCGCCCGCATCCTAAAATTTCACCAGCCGCCACTGAGACCACCTAAATAGCACAACATTGGACAGAACTTTCTGTGGGACTTTGCTGCTGTTTCACTTGTGCTGAAGAAAATCATGTTTACTTTTGCTGTTTGCTAAAGAAAGCTGTTTGTGTTTTTTTGTGGTGAATAAAGTGGACCTTTTGAATTAAAAAAAAATGTGGATGCTATCTTCCCCACAATTGGTGGAATATTCAATGTTCAGACTAAGTGGTGCAGATAAGTCCCATGTCCTGGATTAATCAAAAGAGTGAAGAGTTGGTCAAGCAGCTGGTACTCATCAAGAGGCTGCTATAGACCCATGATGAGGATGCAGTTTCACCACAAGAGAAAAACCTTTTTTCTGTCTGGACAAATTACAGTCCTGCAAAATGCAGGTACCACTAAGCCACATAAAGAGAAATAAGTCCAGATGGCCGCACTCCAATTAACTCCTTTATTACAAATCAGCCCATACAGATACAGATGAAGGTGCACGACTAATGCATTTCACACCCTCCTATGGGTGTTTACTCATAGCCTGGCACCAGTACGCTGCAATGCTCCAAGATGACTGTGGTGCACAAGCGGACCCATTAAATGCTGTACAACAAGACCAAACAAAAAATTACTGTGATGGAGAGTGTTGAAGCATATCTGGCACTGTTTAATCTGATTTTACCAAGATATTGCATTTCTGAGACCAATTGGGCAGATGTTCTGACCTGTTTTCTGACCGTAGATCTCTGCTAGAAATACCTTGACTTAGTAAAGAAACCAGCATTTTACTATAAAGTGTTGAAGGCCAAAATGTTGGTCAGGCTAGTGGTGACTTTTACCATGAGACTGAGCTGTTTCAGTGCCTGGATTTTTTATTAGGCCTAACCTGCCCATCAGCTGTATACCCTGATGCACCTGTTCTGTTTTGTGTGTGGTCTTCCCAAAGAACTGTATCATTAGGTGCAGCTGCACAGAGGGCATCTTGGGTGAGACTTTATCAACAGTAGAGCTACTTTGGAGCAAGGAGATGCAGCCCAGCCGCAAGGTATCAACAGATGATGCAGTGTGGGTGCTCAGGGGTGTAAAAATTCTACAAAAAAAGCATCTCACCAGCAAACCCTCCCAAGAACTAACCAGTTGAAAGGAAACCCCATGAGGTGCTTTTCTGGATGTGCTCAGTGCCCATAGAGAAACAAGGTGATGCAATGTGACTTAGGCTGACCACAATCCATGTATGCACATGCAGCATGTACCATTACGAGTGTAAGCTGGTATTAATGAATAAAGTGCTGCACTCCTTGATTATGGGAGTCTCCTACATTTCTCCAAACTGACATGTTACAGAGAAAGCTGATATATGAAGAATGAGTTAGTGTCATCTGTGTGTACAGTGATGTGAAAGACTATTCCGTAAAGGGTTACTCATGAAAGTCACTCTAAAAAGAAAAGCAATTATTAGGATTGCTTACTGCTTCATTTGATGTTTGTCATCATTGTTCAAATATACCCGCCTCGCGACGGAAAATCGGGTGGGATTCCCTGGCTGACATGGGGAGGATCCAGGACAGGAAAATTACAGTAAGTATGGCAAAAAATTTCCTTATTCCTGGACCTCCCCATGTCAGCCTACTATGAAACGTACCAAGCACTATCACACCAGGGGGGAAGAGAAAACAAGACAACTCCCAACAACATGCTGCTTAAACTCTTTAATGGGCAACAGCCACCAAAATAATTCTATAGCCCAGCGCCTCCTCAGCCGGGAAGGCCACATTTAGCCTGTAATGCCTTATAAAAGTGTTAGGTGTACTCCAGCTTGCTGCTCTGCAGACTACTTCCGATGAGACCTTGGCATACGCTACCCATGAGGCTGCCATACCCCTTGTTGAGTGCACCATGACTTCCGATGGAGGAAAAAGGCCCAACGACTTGTATGCAAACTGTATAGTTTTCACAATCCATGATGACACGATTCTTGATATCACCATACAATTTTTGGGCCCTGCCGGGAAAACCAACAACTGATCCTGCTTTCAGAAATCCTTTGTGCGATCCAGGTAAATTGATATAACCGAAACCAAGTCCAAGGGCCTCCATTCATCATTGACTGACTCCGCAGGAAAAGCTGGCAGAATTGTCTCCCAATTAATATGAAATTAAGTATTAACTTTAGGCAGAAAACTAGGTACTGGTCTGAGGACCACCTTGTCTTGCAGAATCAAACAATAAGGTTCCTTTGATGAGAAGGCGCATAATTCCGAAACTCTCCTAGACGAAGCAATGGCTGTTAAAAAAACTGTTCTCAGAGTCAGGTGGAACAAAGAACAAGAAGTAGCTGGGGAAAAAGTTGTTGACAGCAGTGCCCTTAAGACCAGCGTTAAGTCCCATTTTAGAAAGAAAGATTTCTGAGGAGGCCTAATCTTCATGGCTGCTTTTAGAAAACAAATAACTAAAGGATGCAGAGCCCATCATCTGTTCGCCATTGCTGACAAAACCTTGACTAGATATTTGGGGTTGAGGCTTCTCTTGTGATCCAAAAACTGTCTGCTCAATTGGTCCGCTAGGACATTATCGATTCCCGGAAGATAGGAGGCCTTGAGAGAGGCGAGATTCTTCTCTGTCCTTGTAAAAATACGACATGCCACCTGAAGTAGAGCTCGGCTTCTGGTGCCCCCTTGACGAGCCAAATAAGCCACTGCTGTCCTGTTGTCTGAAAGCACCTTGACGGTCTGACCCTGCACAATGGGCTGGAACGCTAAGAGAGCGCGTCCAACGGCTTCTAATTCCAGAAGATTTGAAGGTTGACCTCCGAAAACTCCAACGACCTTGCGCCCATTGATCTAGGCAGTGGGATCCCCATCCAATTGAGCTGGCATTGGTTGTTGCTATTATTGTTTCCAAGGGTTTCAAGGAGACTCCGCGAGACAGATTGCGCGCTTCCGTCCACCAAGATAGTGACCGAAGGATCGGCTTCGGAAGGTTAATCTTCTGGACCAAATAGCAGCGATCCCACTGGAGAAGGAAATTGAACTGAAATATCCTTCTGCGCCACCTTGCCCATGGAACTACTGGAATAGTCAGTGATAGAACACCCATAAATCGCATACACTCTCTACAGGATTTCCGGTCCTGCGATCCAACCTAGTGCTGTACACAACCAAGGCTTGGCACACACGTGGCAATCTACCATCAGCCATTTGCCCTCTGGGTCATCCAGCTGCACGCCGGTTACACTTAGTGCCAGGAATCAGGCACATTAAAATGTGAGTGTACAAGACTTCTAACCTTTTAAGCTTTTTAACTCTAAATAAACATACTACGGGGCATGGCCAAGTGCATGGAGAGATAGGACGTCTCCTCTCTAGGCTCCCGCGCACGCCGGACACTAATCGACCCCTGGAGATCTACACACGGGCTGGAGGCACGGTAATGGGGAGAAGAGGTGGGGGGAGTGCCACAAGACCCCCGGTATGCACAAGGAGGGAGAAATAGGGCGTTTTTTTGCCCGTCCCGGCCAGAGCCTGAACGAGTCCTCCGCAGCCAAGATGGCGCCGGCCCACTCCTGTGCTGAACGAGCGGACTCACAGCCTCAAGCCTCACAGCACAACACCTCTCACACTAGGAGCAGGCAGCGCACTCGATCCCCGCAGGATTCAGACCGCGGATCTCACCACTCAGGCTGTCACTCTCCTGACTCCCAGCGCTCCTATACTAGCTGGGACATGGAGGCCTACATAAAGGCCCTACCCACTAGGCATGATTTTGAGGCCTATGTGAAACGCCTGGAGCACTCCTACAAACAGTAAATCTCAGAACTGCGCAGAGATGTGACGGACAGGATTGAGGAAGTGGAGCATACAGTAGATGATGTGATTTCCACATTAAATTCTCACGATGCCATTCTCCAGGAGCATACATCACAAATCCAGGCGCTTATATATCACCAGGATGACCAAGAGAACTGGGCCAGACGGAACAATATCCGGGTCTGAGGCCTCCCAGAGTCTGTGGAGAACAAGGATCTGACCTCGGCCATCACGGCCATGTTTAATGAGCTGCTTCAGAAACCGAAGGATTCCCCACTGGAGCTGGACCGTGTGCACAGGGCCCTGGTCCGAAGAATCCCAATCCAGACTACCCCAGGGATGTAATCTGCAGGGTGCACTTCTACGCCATTAAAGCCTCCATAATGCAAGCGGCCTGCACGCAAGACGCCATTTATTTTAATGAAGCCCAAATCAAGCTTCTCCCTGATCTTTCCAAATTAACCCTCTACCTGCGCCGTGCACTAAAGCCGGTAACCGAAGCCTTGCAGGATAAACAGATCAAATACCACTGGGGCTTTCCGTTTCATCTTTCTGCCTCACACGAGGGAAAATCTGCTACTCTACGCACTCTGGGAGACCTTCCGAATTTCCTAGGTACCTTTGAGCTCCCACAGATTGCGGTCCCGGACTGGCCCTTACATGCCGCTACCCCAGGACTCCCGCTTGCCTCCGGTTGGCGCCAGCGTCCCAAGAAACAGAAGGCTTCTAGGTCCTCAGCCGGATGAAAGCGGACACTCCTGTTTTTGCCTAAGTTTTGCTCAGGTTAAAGGCCATACGGGCCTTCCCCTCCTGTTTTCTGTTTGGTTGGATGGTTACTAACTTTTACTTTTCCTCCTCTTACAGGCCTTTGTAGTCCTCAGACTGTACTCAGCTAGGAGATTGCTAGTTCAGGTTTGTTCTTTGTTTTGGTTAGCTCTACCTCTCCTTGCCCCTTGCTGAGATGCAGGTTATTGACATTACCCCTTGGACTCCACGAGATATGGTCCAGCGGAAGAGCGGGGGTTTTTTCTCCCTTTTTTTTTTTGTTATTTTTTTTTTTATTGTTTCTTTCCTTGTTCTCCTCTCTTCCGCTGCACCATAGTATTAAGCTTGAAGTCATATCAGGTTAATGAGGGTGCCGACTTATATGGTTATATTATTTTATTGAAGTCCGGCTTGCCCGGACCACCTCTGTGCTCTGGTCACGTTCCCCACATTAGGGTGGCCGGTGCCTAGTATGGCTCTGGCTGAAACGCTGTTAGCATACCCCCTCCCTTGGCCTTCTTGGCCTGGGTTCTTACACACATGCTCTCCTTCTTTCTTTTTTCTAGTCTCTCCTTTCTCTTCTTTATTAACCCCCCTTTCTGCCTTTGTCCACCCTACTCTATCCCTAGACACAGCGGGTCCTAACTGGTTACCTCTCATTCCCAACCCTCAGTCGTTTTCACCATGACAGAATCTATTTCCTTGAGAATCTCTTCACTAAACTGCAGAGGGTTCAACACCCCGGAGAAAAGGAGGCAGATACTCTACCACGCCCACAAGCTCCGCACTCATATCCTCATGTTGCAGGAAACCCATTTTAGATTGGACACTGTCCCGTATCTCCTCCATAGGCAATATCCCTATTGGTATCACAGTACCAACCCTTTAGCTAAATCCAAGGGAGTGTCTGTAGCCTTTCATGTCTCGTTCGCCCCAGACATAATTGACTCTTTAATTGACCCACAGGGCAGATTCATTTTTTTGAAAATATCTCATAAAGGTCTCATTTTCACTATTGTCAACATTTACTCTCCCAACCAGGATCAGCTGCGGTTCCTGTCTTCGGTGACTTCCCGACTGGTGCAGTTCGGTGCAATGTGATCATGGGAGGGGACCTCAATGCCGCCTTGATTCCACGACTTGACTCATCCACTGGTAAGTCCTCAGTGTCCCTGGCTTCCCTGGCTAAAATCCGTAGGCTTTTGCAAGCTCTGTCGCTGGTAGATGTGTGGTGAGTGTTCAATCCCACAGCTAAGGACTACACGTACTACTCACCCGCACATTCCTCATACAGTCTGATAGATTACTTTCTGATTTCACAAAAATTACTAGATTTTACCCCGGTGGCCTCTATAGGCCTGTCACTGTGGTCAGACCACACCCCGATTCACTTGACATTAGGATCTATCCCCCCACATAGATCAAGGTTCACATGGAGGCTGAATGATAATTTGCTGGCTGACCCTCTCTGCATCCAGGACATTAGTGTAGGTATACGAGATTTTGTAAAGAACCCCACCTCAGATGACACTAATCCCCTCACTAAATGGGAAGCGCTTAAGTGTGTACTGAGGGGGATATTCATTCAACATGGTGCCCGCCTCAAACGGGCACGCACTTCCGATATCTCCCGCCTCCTGTCCCATATTGCGGATCTAGAGGGCTCCCATAAACGCTCCCTGGATCCCCAAACGCATATTGAACTTTTAAATGCTAGGAGGGATCTCCTCCGCATCTTCGCGGAGCGTTCTTTGGTGGCGAGAGATAAGGGACGCTTTGCTCACTACTCCCGAGCCAACAAGTGCGGTAAGCATTTGGCCCAAATCCTGCACCCCAGAAGTGCGCGTCAAGATATCCCCTTTCTCCATTCCCCTAGCAAGGGCAAAATTCATACTAATTTGGTGATAGCCGATGAATTTAGACAATATTGATCTTCCTTGTACAATTTACCCCCCCAGCGCACAATACCCCCCATGAGCTGACCTCATATATTCAGGAAACCGCTCTCCCGAGCCTCTCTGGACTAGAGAGTGCGGGCCTAGAGGCTCCTTTAATGGATGCGGAGTTCCTGCGGGCCATAGCAGCCCTAAAAAATGGAAAGAGCCCGGGCCTGGATGGCTTCACCGCACGGTTTTACAAACTGTTTGCTCAGCAGTTAGCACCTCTATTATCACAGGCGTTTAATGCAATCGACAAGACACATTTGCCTTCCCCAACCCTCCTGCAAGCTCAGATTGTAGTTATTCCCAAGCCAGGTAAAGATCCCTCCCAATGCCCCAATTACAGGCCGATATCCCTTTTAAACTTAGATTTAAAATGATTTACTAAAATTTTAGCGAATCGCTTGTCCCCACTACTACCGTCCTTGATACACATTGACCAGGTGGGCTTTGTCCCTGAGCGAGAAGCTAGGGACAACACCACCAAAAGCCTTCACCTTATCACCCATGCACTACGTCAGCATATTCCGTCCTGCCTTCTCTCTTTCGACGCAGAGAAGGCTTTCGATAGGGTTGATTGGTCTTTCTTGCGTGGCACCCTATCTCAAATAGGCCTAGGCGGGAAAATGCTCACACGTATAATGGCCCTATACTCTGCTCCGACAGCAACAGTTATGGTGAATGGGACTCAATCAGAGTCTCTGTCTATAGCCAATGGTACCAGGCAGGGATGTCTCCTGTCACCACTCCTATTCGCATTAGTTATTGAGCACCTGGCTCAGGCGCCTCATCACACAGCAAACTCTCTCTGTATGCAGACGACCTCCTTTTGTACGTCACTCAGCCACACATTAGTATCCCCTCCATTCTAACGGAGATACAGAGATTCGGTCAGTTTAGTAACTACAAACGAAATCTCTCTAAAACGGAGGCCCTGAATATCTCCTTGCCTCAACCTACTTTCCAGGCCCTTAGGTCCAACTTCCCCTTTCAATGGCAAACCAAAGCGATTTCCTATTTAGGTACAGCACTCCCATCTCGTATCTCTGATATATACGCCCTAAGTTTTGGCCCGCTCCTCACGACACTCAGACGCTTAACAGAGCAAAGGTATGATCTGCCCTTGTCCTGGTTTGGGCGCATGGACATTCTAAAAATGGACGTACTCCCTAAACTGCTCTGTTTCAGGCCCTACCTGTCACACTGCCCCCCACTTTCTTCCGCTCGCTTTGCTCACTAGTCATTCATTTTGTCTGGCATGGAAGCCATCCCAGACTGAAGCATAAGCTTCTCTGTTACACGAAAGCCAGGGGGGGAGCGGGACTGCCGGATTTCGAATGGTATCATTCGGCGGCGGTGATCTCGCGCACCTTGGAGTGGTTCACGCGCCCCTTTACTAAGGCCGCCTTAGTGGTGGAGCAGGATTTGGCTCCGGTAGACTTGCGGGCCCTGCTATGGGGCTATGGTCAAATATATAGATCCCTTTCGGCCCTCTCCCCACTGACAGCAGACGCGCTGACGATCTGGTACCGCCTTAGAGATAGAGTTTCACTCTCCTCGGATCCCGGCCCCCTTACCCCCTTATTTGATAACCCCGCTCTCCCAGAAGGCAGAGTTGTACTTACCTTGGACATTTATTCAAGACACACTTGGCCAACGGCAAAGCAATTCATACATAACACAGAGGGTCCGTTCGTGTCGGACCCCACTCCCACCTCTAGTTTGTCCTGGCTGACGAGATATCATATTGCATCATTCTGTAAGTCCCTGTCTGATTCTCATCAGATACATAAGCCCCTGACCGACTTGCCCCGAGACCCCTCGCCACACTCTATCAGCGGTATATAAACAGATCATAAATAATTCACACAGTCTCCCGCCTACCTTTACTAGGGTTTGGTCTCGGGAGTTGGGGACGGATATACCAGAGGAGGACTGGCGTAAAGCCTTTTTCTTCACTCACAAATCATCTATATCAAGTTACGCCCAGGAAAAGAATTACAAAATTTTGTCAAGGGGGTATCGAGTCCCAACCACGATAAAGCTCATGTTCCCGTCCACGACAGATGTCTGGCGGTGTCAGTCAGAGAGGGGCACGTATTTGCATATTTGGTGGGAGTGTTCTAGCATCCGTTTCTTTTGGGAACAAATTTTCCAGGTTTACACAGACATTTTTGAGGAATCCTTTGCATCATCCCCACTAGTAGCTTTATTGTCCATACTCTCGGACTCAATCAAATCACAAAAGACTGGTCTTCTTAAGTTTTTTCTATGCGCTGGGAGACAATTAATCACTCGACATTGGAAGACTACTTCCCCACCGTCCCTCGTAGAATGGGTAGAATGGGTAGGTGAAATAAATGATTTAATGCTGATGGAGGAGATGCGGGCAAAGGAGTTAGATAAGCTAGATAAGTTTAAAGTCAACTGGGAGATTTGGAGACACTACTCCTCATCGGCGAAATTGAAAAATAGGGTATCCCAATAATGCCTTATAGATCTTTAGGGAGGCTACCCCCCCAATATCGGTATTGCTTTCGTCCTGTCTCCCTCAAGCTCCTCCTCTTCCCCCTCTTAGGACAATATTGGTTCCTTTTACCTGTCTAAAGCTACCCGCTGTGTCTATACCCCCCTCCTTCCCCTCGTTCCTCTCTCTCTTCTGTTGGCCCCTATTTTACTACCTTTATCCCTCTACGTCTTAATCCCCTCTGTGTTCTATTCCATTTCTTTCATTTCTGTTTCTTTTACTCTATCTTTCATGTGAAGGGACAGGTCCCGGCTTTAGAAGGACCCACGGTTGTGCATAAAGTGCGGCCGTCATCATGTTGCCATTCCGCGGCTGCAGGCTGGGGCGCCTTCCGGGCACAGAAATGTTCCCTTTGGGGTGCATGGGTGGGCCGCCTTGGCTCCCACCGGGGAAGCCATTTAAACACGAGGGAATGATGTATTCCATCTTCGGCTCATGAGACCTATATCACAGCCTTGATAGGCCTCCCTCGTTGTACCTTTTTTTGTAATGTTTATTGATAACTCATAGGCAACAAATGACGGACATTGAATGTTATACTTTTTGTTGCACGGTCATAATGTTCCCGCTGGGACTCTGTGTTTTTTTGTCTGTTGTATCTCTTGGACATATCCCTATGTTATTCTTATGATTGTATGATAAGAAATCCTGTCTGTTCATTGTAAAACAATAAATATATTCAACCATAAATAAACATACTACACTATGAAAGTTTTCACATTGTCTCTTGCAGAGTAATTTCCATCTATTTATTTGGCTCAGATGGATATCAAGGGGGTGAAGACGTACACTTGCATTAGGAAACATTAGTTTTCCATAAGCGATCTTTGACCATCCTGTAAAAAGGGGGTCAAAACATCTGGTGAGTTGCCACCTTTATTACAAGCTGCACATTGGTGGAATACTGTCACAAATTGGATTAGAAGATTATTTCACACGGTGTTGGGTTACATCGCATGGATTTTCATTGATTTATGAACTTTTTATACATTTATGGACTTTATGTTATTGATTGAATTGCATTTAATAATTTTCTGTACTCACATATAAAGCTAGGTCAGCGCCATACACCTTTATTTATATATTTCACTTGGTACCACTAGTGGTTCTTAAAGGGGCAGCGACCATTGTTTCAGCTTCTCTACAGGGCACCGGTTCTCTATTTTTTATCCATCAGTTGTCTTCTCATATATTTGAGGAGTTACTAGAGGGCAGCCTATCCACCCATTATTCCAATTATCACCGTTTTTTGTTTATAGTGAATTACATAGTTTTTCAGGTAAATTATGGATGTATTTAATTTCATTAGCAATAGGGTTATTGATGCACAAGAATGTTTTTTAGAGAACACTATGTCTAGTGCAGATTTGGAAGTAGGTTTTAAGCAGATATTTAAAGTCATGGAAAAATAAATAAAAACCTGGTGGGATATCACCACTCTTGAGCAATACCTTAGGGAGAACATCACCCCTAGGAGCTTGAGATGGGATTTGGGGCCCAACGATGGCCTAGAGGATGAAGTTTTGCTCAAGGAGTGGTGCCATTTTTTTCAACCAGTGTGAACAAAAACTCCTGGGGGTTATTATCCAAAGGAGAAAAATCAAATTGAAAACTCTTAAATCACAACTCTCCACATTGCAAAAGAAAGTATCATCATTTTCAGACACCCCTGAATATAAAACAAAAATGGACAAACTACAGCATTTTTTGAATAAATTAGACAATGGGACGAAAACAAAAAAAAATCAAAAAATCCTAAAGAGACATGAAAGATTACAAGGAAAAACACATTTACAAATGGCAGGATTTAAAAACATCTCCATCCTCAAATATTGATTTGGAGCAACCCCAAGTAGTTGAGGGCAATAATGGCCCAGTTCAGAATAAACCACAAACCAGATACATAAAAACCCTAAAAAAATCAGGTAAAGGGATTCATCCACAAACCCCACTACTAAAGGGGAATAAGCATGATGCCTCTTTCTGGGGAAACCTCAAACCCCTCAGTATAGAATTCCAACCTACAATCAATTTGCTCCCTTAGAGATCAATCCCCACGGGGACAGGGATGCCCCCATAAGGTACATCATTTAGACCATTCAGGGGAAATCCTAGAGGTAACTATAGAGGGAGAAATAGGGGTAGAGGAAGGGGTGGGGCATTCCCCCCAGGTCCAGTACCCACAGGGGGGGGGGGGGTGGAGAGAGTGGTGAAAACCCTTCAAGATTGCCCAACCCAACCAGTACAGACAGGAATACCCCCAACACCCTCAGTATGTAAACCGCTCCAGAGACGAAGAAAGAGAGGATGTAGAGGGGGGAGAAAAGAAAAGAAAGAGAGAAAAGTAGATGCAGAATTATTTAATCTTACGAATATTGTCTTTTCCCAGGAGGAACTGGGGATACTTGCTGAGGGTTTAAAATTCGCCCCCGTCAAATATCTAGACAAATTTAAAATTTATATAGACGTGGAAAAATTTGCCAGGAAACTCAATGTGAAAAAACATTATATTGAACATCCCAATCCCATTGGTCCCAATCCCACTACCACCTACTAACACACCCATTTTAGGAATAAATCCACTTTTAATCCCAAGGGCCCATCTCATCAATTTATAGAAGTAT
>BLSH010034226.1:198185-216450 GCA_018402905.1 Glandirana rugosa
AAAGGTAAAGGCTACAATAAAACCTATAATCGCCCCCGTCCAATCGCCACTAATTGACCCTCTTGGGAATAACCATAACCTCTAAAACATCCCAGTTAATCACCGCTAACCTGCCCCCGCTAATATCCAAAATAACATCGGAAATGGAAAGAATATCCAAAATAGAACTCTCCTGGGAGGGTAGAATAGCTACTTTCAAGATGAGCATTCTTCCCCAACTGCCATACATTTTTAGAAACCTACCCATCTTGATACCCAACAAATACCTTTCAAAGATCAACGCCACTGTCACAAAATTCATCTGGCAGGGAAAAAGGCCAAAATATACAAAACAAATTTTATACCGCCATAGATCGTTGGGGGGAGCAGGCATCCCAAACATCCCAAATTATTACAAGGCAGCTCAATTATCACCAACAAAAGAATGGGTAAAAACAAATGACCCTCCCTTATGGAAAGAAATAGAACAGATGATATCTCCAACCAAGGACTTATACTGGTTTATCATTATAGACCACTGGAATTCTTGGGAAATTACTTCCCTCCCAATCACACTACACTCTACACTCAAGGCATGAAGATCTCTAGATCATGAAATAAACGCAAACAATATTTCTCATACCATCAATCCTCCCCTAAAAATTCTGAGCGCTATAATCCCTATGCTCCGAACCGCCCACTTGGTCTCCAAAGGGATAACAACAATCCACCAGCTATAGGACAATAAAAATCTAAAAACAACAGTTGATCTCCTCTAACAATTTTCTATATATGTTATTGTAACTGAAAAGGTTTTCTAGATCTATGCAATATGTTACATGATATTACCTTTTTTTTTGTAATCATCGTTTTGTACTTCTTTGTAACTTCTAATAAAATTATTGAAAGAAAAAATCTAAAAACAACAAAATTTTGGAACACTTTGGCTCACTTTCTCTTTATAAGTGTAATGACTCTAAATGCAAAATGCTCCCAATTGGCCTTAACCCTACAATTAAACATCAAATACTAGACGCTGTTCCCTCCTCTTGGGCCCCTCTCTCAGCTTTACAATACTTAGGAGTCCAAATCACCTCCCCTAGCTCAAATCTCCTCTCAGTGAACTTTGCCAATCTCACTACTACGTTGGGAAAAGTAGCGAAGAGCCTGTCCACGTCTCGCACAACTTGGGCAGGCCGCATCACTCTAGCGAAAATGTTTACGCTGCCGCATATTCTGTATATGTTTAGAACCCTTCCTATCCCAATCATTCCAACACACCTCAAAAGATTACAAAGTATAATTAATTCATATATTTGGAGTGCCAGACGTCCAAGAATTAAAGCATCTACACTCCTTTGCCCGACGGCATACGCTGGCCTTGGAGCCCCAAATATCCAATTATACTATAAGGCCACTATCTTATCGATGCTGAAAGAATGGTGGAACCCTACATACCCCCCTATTTGGCAACAAATAGAAACAATGGTTTTGAAGGAGGATCTTAGACTTACTCTAAGTGCAGCAGCTATCTCCCCACCTCCAGGGATACACTATATGGATACGATTAAAGCAGGTTTTAAAGTCTGGGGCTCCACCACGGGCCCTAACTACTCCATATCCCGCAAAGCTCTCTACAAATCCCAATCAGAACACTAGAACTCCTTATCCCAAACCTTTCCTTGGCATCGTGGGAAGAAGCAGGTGTCTCCACCATCAGTCACCTCTATCATAAGAATCAAATACAACCCTTCCAGACTCTGATGGATCACTTTTCTTTGGACAAGACCTCCTTTTATATATTCCTCCAAGTAAGATATGCTCTTCAACATCTAACGGATCTCCACAAAGATACTCTGGAAGATGTCCTTAATATCTTTGAATCCTCAAAAACCGGTACACAAAATTCTCACCAAACCTTCTACAGGAAAAACCAAAACCATGATCCAATGGGAACAATCATTGCAATTTAATATTTCACAGGACCAATGGTATGCGGCCTCCTTGATCCCAAAGAAATATTCCAGATGTATTACGCATTGGGAATCGGCACAGAAATTACTGCATAATTGGTATTTCACACTAAACAAACTGGCAAAGATGTTCCCTAACCAATCCAATTTATGCTGGAGAAAATGTGGTGCAATAGGGTCCCTTCCACATATATGGTGGCATTGCCCAACTCTTACTGACTTTTGGAAAGAAGTATTCAATCTGGCAAAGGACCTCACTAGCATAATAATCGAACCAGACCCAACCCTAGCATTATTGAACATAAATATGGATAAATATCCAAAACAATTCCACTGCTTCCTCACCCATCTCCTTATTGCAGCTAAACTAACCGTAGCTCGCAAATGGAATCAGACCTCCCCGCCACTCCTTAAAACTGCTGTTGACATCTTAAATGAACATGTTCATTATGAATTTATGTTTGCAAAGGCCCACCTCCAAACGGACACATTTCTGCGACACTGGAATCCATGGCTTCAACACCCCAAAGGGACTTTACATCGGTAGCTGTAGTAAACAGCCAAATTTCTTCTCTGACTCTATCTGCCATAACCTACACCATTAATACCACTGGCTGACACCACTAATGGATCCACATCCACCTGACGGATTTACCATCTACTGCTCAACAATATCCAATTCCCTCTAAATAAACCCATATCTGAACCGGAACATCAGAAATAGGCCCCGCCTACCTCTCCCCTTCTTTCTTCTTTTTCTGATCTCTCCCCTGTTCACATCCCCCTATATCTCTTCACATTCAACCTTAAAAGATAAGAGTTAAACCGTTATGAACTGTTACTTATCTTCCATTTTTGTTTTAAAATTATATAGTTCATTTCTTACAAAGTTCTTGAAGCTATTTGAGGTCCTTGAACATTTATACCCCCTACTAACCCACAGGGTATACAGTGATACAAGCCAAAGTGGCCATCTCCTAGGCGCAGCAGGACCCCAATCGGGCATCTGGGAGTACCACTCAATGCTATACACAGTTTACACTATTTACTGTTCATTGCTGACAGAATGTAGATGTTGATTGCTATTTTACATTGTGCTACTACAGTTGCTACTATGTAACTCTTTCTTCTCAAAATTTCAATAAAAATATTGTTTAAAAAAAAAAAAATCTAAAAACAATAAATGCTATAATGGCAGAATTCAACCTACCGCTCACAGAATCATTTACCATCTCCAGAATTTTAACTTACCTATCTAAACACCCCTGGAACAAGATTCTTATAAACTCCAAAATTTGGTCCCACCTACAGTCCTCCAATAAAGCAAATAAAGACATATCTACAATCTATGGGTATCTCCAAGGTAGTGACACTCTCCATAAAACATCTTCGATGCACAAATGGGAAAAAGACCTCAAACAGTCCTTTACACCTGATAGTTGGAAAAAAGCGATACAATCTATACGTCACTCTTCGCATTGTGAAGCCCATTGGGAATTGTCCCTAAAACTGTGGAACAGGTGGCACTACACCCCCTTCAGGCTGGCCAAGTTTTACCCAGACCAGTCCCCGTTATGCTGGCGCGGGTGCGGGCAAGTGGGTAATATATTACACATGATGTGGGAATGCCCAGCGTTTACAAGTTTCTGGTCACAGACCTTTCAGCTGCTAGCTAATTGCACGGGCATCCTGCTCAAACCAAAACCAGAACTGGCAATCCTGAATTTGGGGGTGGACATCTATCCCAGAGAATATTGGCAGGTAGTAACACACACACTTATAGCAACAAGATCCCTATTACTACAAAGCTGGAAATCTCTTCAAGCTCCAAACATCTCAGATGTTAAAAATACAGTAAATGCCAATAGAATGCTTGAGAAAGCAATTGCAACCAACTCTTTAGCATTGGAAAAATTCCAACATTCATGGAAAATATGGGTATGAACATGAATGAAACCACACCACACAGGTCTTGGGAACGGTAGCCTAGGCTTATCTACATTTCGGGTACGTTAAATTTGTTCAGCTTGTTAGCTTGTTAACATAAATAACCTTGTTCTTTGCAAACATATCAAGCACAGAAGTTATTTAAACAATGCCTGATGTACTATGTCTGTAACTACAATACTTCTATGCAATGTGAATGTATGTGAACACATTTGATATCTAAATAAAAAACATTGTTTAAAAAAAATAAAATGGTGGAAAACACATTGAAATGGCTATTGGGTAGAGTTGAGCGAACCCGGACTGTAAAGTTCGGGTCCGTACCGAACTTTGGGGTGTCCGCGACCCATGCCCGAACCCGGACATTTGAAAAAAGTTTGGGTTCGGGTTCTGGGTTCGGGTATTTGATCCCGTCTGTTGAATAGCTGCAGGGCAGCCAATCAACAAGTGTTTCACTGGTTTGCCCTTAGAAGCCATCACAGCCATGCCTACTAATGGGATGGCTGTGATTGGCCAGTGCATCATGTGACCCAGCCTCTGTATAAGCTGGAGACACGTAGTGTTGCATGTCACATGCTCTCAGGCTAGTTTAGGGAGAGGATGCTGCCGATGCTGGGAGGGATAGATTGCAGATATAATAACATCTCATCCTGCATTACAGAACGATCTGATTGTGGACTAGGTAGAGATTACTACTACTGCTTTTAGGGACAGACTGCAGATCTCATCCTGCATTACAGAATGATCTGACTGGACTAGGTAGAGTCTACTGCATGGAGGGACAGATTATTATTCTAAAACCATCTTCTAGTCCTATAGGGTCAGGTTCCTGCTGTTGCTGTAAGGGACAGATTACTGTTCTAAAATCATTGCCTACTCCTATAGGGTCAGGTTCCTGCTGTTGCTGTAAGGGACAGATTATTGTTCTAAAATCATTTTACTTCCTTTTGCAGCCCTCTAGCACTTTCCAGGACTTTTTTACAGTCATTTTTGTGCCAAAAAGTTTGGGTCCCCATTGACTTCAATGGGGTTCGGGGTCAAGTTCGGGTCAAGTTCGGTACCGAACCCGAACTTTTTCGCGAAGTTCGGCCCTAGAACCTGAACATCCAGGTGTTCGCTCAACTCTACTATTGAGTGAAAAAAGAAAGTCCCCTTGATAGCAAGGAGATCTCTGAAACAGTTAAAGTAGTCTTAGAGAGATTTACCACGTTAGCTGTGTTCTCTGTTGTTGTTGTCAGCATTATTTGTTCCGGGCTTGACGTGGATGTGTGCTTCTTCTTGTTGGAGCGTCTGCCTCGTCTTGTCCTGTTTTTTCTTTCGCCTTTTTCTTCTCCTTGGGAGTAGACTGGTTTTTTGGAGTGGAAACATTTTTCTGTGTGCCTATATTCCATGTTTTATTGCCTGTTTTGTTTTTAATTCACTGTATAAGTTGATCAACTGCCCATCTGTTCACTTCACCAACATCTTTAATTATTTTTCACAGATCAGCTGTCACTTCCCTACTGCTGGTCTGATGGAGTGAGCTCAATGGGCGGAGTTTCTCCACTTCACTTTCCCCTATATTTGTCATGAATTTTAGTGTTATTGTTAGCTGTGACCAAGGCGGTTTGTCCCGCCGAAACGCATCTGCTGTTCTTGTATCATCTCTGCACTTATCAATAAATGTACTGCATTGGAGTTTTGGAGTGCCGACCTTCTGTATATATTCATTTTGTATAAATCTTGTTTATTGATTTTACAAATATAACAAAACAAAGCCTCTGGGCATTTCCCGGCTTAGTAGGAATACAATATAGGGATTAATTTAACCAGTTGGTGTAGGTATGTATTGTAGTAAGAAAACAAATAAGGAAGGATATATAGGAGGGAAGGGGAGGGGAGGAAGGGGAGGGGGTGGGGGGGGAGGCTGGTACACAATGCGTATCTTAGAGAAAGGAGGTATGATGAGAAGATAGTTAACAATGCTTCATCAGTCCCAATAAGTGGGATTCCAATATACATATACATAAGTTGTTCAACCTAGAGGTAGAAGTATAGGTAGTAGCTAGGCGAAGTGATCATTTCTTTCAGGTCAACAGGTTCTATTGGTTTAGAGTGTATGATGGGGGGGGGGGGGTTATTTAGGGGGCAATATAAATTTGACCATGTTCTCCAGTGGGTATGTGGGTATCAAATATTTCTCTTTTTAGGGCGTTAGTGGCTATCAAGCGTTAGATAATTTTGGTTGGTTACGTTTATGACTAGGGAGAGGGAGGGAAGTTCAGGTTTCTTCCAAAGCCTGACAATTGCGGTTCTGGCTGCAAGAAGTATGTGTGTTATAGTGGGTCAAAAGGGGGGGGGGTGGCTTCTATGTTGAGGTTCAGGATGGCTAGGCCTTTGTCTGGGGAGAAGATATTTGACATGACCTTGGAGATGAGATCAAAAACTTGGGATCAAAAGATGGAAATTGTGGGACAGCCCCACAATGTGTGTAGGAGATTCCCTGTCATACCACAATTGCGCCAGCACAATGGAGATTTGCCTGGGGCAAATGTGGCAATCCTCGCTGGAGTATAGTACCATCGCATTAGTATTTTAAGTATGAGTTCCCAATGGGCTGTGCAGTGGGAAGATTTGTGGATGGAACGGATAGCTGTTTGCCACTCTCGGGGGGAGTATTCTCTATTAAAGTCTCTTTCCCATTTCAGTATGTGTGGGTCTTTGGTGAACGAGAGTTTGTCATGGAGCAGGTTGTAAAAGAGGGTTGTACCACTAGGTTTGGGGTTGGAGGAATTGAAGAATTCCCATGCCTTTTGTGGGATGCGGATATTAAGGAGAGGGTGCTTAGAGAGGAAGTGTCTGATGCGTGAGTAGTTGAAATGGGCACTTGGGTGGAGGTCATAGAGGTTGCGCAAACTGTCCCAAGATTTAATGGATGGGCCATCAAAAAATTTTTGGAGTGTATCCAGGCCTTTTAAGACTAGGTTATTCACATCTAGGAAAGGGATGATTAATGTAAGGGATTGTGTTGGGATGGGGGGAACTTGGAGTTAGATGGAGTCTGGCTGGGGCTGAAGCAGATGTCTCCATGCTCTTATAGAGTCTGCTATGATGTGTGGGAGTTTGGATAGCTTCCATGGAATCCAGGAGTCCCTGATTAGAAGGGAGGCAAGGTGGTGAGTGGGAGAGATTGTTTTTTCCATGTCTACCCATATGGGGGGGTTATCGGTGTTAAACCAATGTTTTAGTTGGGAAAGTTTAATTGCCCAGTAATAGTCTTGAATATTAATAAGACCCATTCCTCCAGATAACTTATGTTTGTGTAAATTTTTTTGTGGGCATCTAGGTTTCTTTTGGTTCCATATGAAGGCAGATAATTGCGAGGATAGTTTGTGAAGGTGATGTTGGGGGATGGAGATTGGGAGAGCTCTAAGTATGTAGAGAATTTGGGGAAGAATTACCATTTTGATGGCTGCGGACCTACCGGTCCAAGAGAGGTCAGCGTTCTGTAGGTATTGAAGTTGTTGTCTAATTTTTTGTGAGAGCGCATTGAGGTTTGTTTGAATGAGGGAAGAGGGACTTGGGGTGAGTATTATTCCTAGGTATGGGATAGAGGTATTTGTCCATTTGTATGGATATGTGGATTGTAATTTAGATTTGAGGGAGGGTGGGACATTTAGCTCCAGGATTATGGATTTAGTAAAATTGACTTTTTAGTAGGAGGTGATGGAGAACTCCAATAATATTTGATGGACTCTTGGGAGTGAAAGAATGGGATTGGTAATAGAAAGGATGACATCATCTGCAAAGAGGGTTATGGGGTGTTTTGTTTGTCCAATTTTAACACCAGATACTAGTGGGTCTGAGTGGATTCTTTCTGCTAGGGGTTCTATAATGAGGTTGAAGATTGTGGGTGAGAGGGGACATCCCTGTCTTGTGCCGTTAGATATTTCAAATTTCTTGGACAGGATGCCAGCGATGAGAACTTGGGCTGTAGGTGTGGAGTAGAGCTAGAATAGCTTGCAATATGATACCTTGGAATCCAAACTTTTTCAAAACATGTAACATATACTGCTAATGGACTCTGTCGAACGCCTTCTCTGCATCTATGGACAAGAGGAGAGAAGGTGCTCCAACAGAGCCAGCTTGGTGGATAAGATTGAGGACGCGTCTAGTTGTGTCCAAGGGTTGTCTGCCCCTCACAAACCCCATCTGGTTCTTGTCGAGTAGAGTAGGAAGAAGGGGATATTCGAAGGGCTAGCAATTTGGCAAATATTTTGACGTCCGAATTGAGTAAGGAGATGGGCCTAAAATTAGCAGGGGTGGTGGGGTCTTTCCCTGGTTTGGGGATTGTCACTACATATCCTTTAAGCATTTCTTTAGGGAAGTGAGATGTTAAAACTGCTTGGTTAAACATTCAAAGCATGTGGGGAGCTAGTATGTTAGAGAAGGTCTTGTAATAGTCATTAGTTAACCCGTCTGGGCCGGGGATTTACCCAGGGGAAGAGTCGCCACCACTCTGTTCAATTCGTTAATATCTAGAGGGGCGTTGAGTTGGTCTAATTGGGGCTGCGAGAGGGTGGGAAGGTTAATATGCTCCAAAAAGGAGAGAATTATCTCATTAGTAGGTTGTGGGGTCCCGCTATCCTCCTTGAGGTTGTATAGGGAACTATAAAAATCAGCGAATTGATCCGCTGTGGATTGAGGGTCTGTTATTTTCTGGTTGTGTGTTGGATGGATTAGGTGTGAGATTCTAGTTTTGTTACGGGCTGTTTTAATTCTATGCGCTAGGATTTTCCCCGCTCTGTTGGCCGAGGAGTAGTAAGTTAGCTTTAAATTATGAAGGTAACCTTCATATTGATGTTGTAGAAGGGTCCTGAGTTTTTCCCTTAGGGTGTTGAGCTATTCAAAGAGTGTGGGTTGGGATTGTATTTTATTAGCCAATTCGAGAGTATGAATTATAGAAGTTATTTTTTTTTGAATTGAGAGTTGTGGCTTCTCTTTAACCTGGCTTCTTGTTGTATAAGGACTCCCCTTATAACGGCTTTATGGGCCTGCCAAAGGGTGAGTGGATCTTGAACAGATCCTTCATTGGAGTCAAAGTATTCTGAGATTTGTTGTGTTAACAGTTTGGTTTCAGGATTTTGTAATAGGGAAGTATTACAGCGCCAGATGGGAGCTTGTCTACTGTCAAAGAGATGGCAGCATGGTCAGACCATAAAATATCGTGGATGGTAGATTTTGACACTTTTTGTAGAGTCCATTGATCAGTAATAAACATATCTATTCTAGAGTAGGTATGGTGTCTGGGGGAAAAGTAAGAGTAATCTCTCTCACAGGAGTGTTGGCACCTCCAGACATCATATAATTGTTCTTTATGAAAGATAGTAGAGAGTTGAGGCTTCCTGGTTACTGATTTGGAAGTCGTGTCCAGGTGTGGGTCTGAGGTCGCATTGAAGTCACAACATAAAATCAGACTTCCATATTTTATTTTGGAGATTTTCTTCAGGGTCTTGCATAGGAAGCGTCATTGATGTTTGTTTGGTGCATAAATTGTGGCTAGGGTAAAGGGATGTGAGTTGATGCCACAGGTTAAGATGATGAAGCGGCCCTCTGGGTCGGTAAGTGAGTCTATGAGGCGAAAGGTAACAGTCTCACGAATAGCTATAAGTACACCTCTTTCCTTCTTTTGAGCGCATGAAAGGAATAAGTGTGGGAAGGATTTGTGGGTGCATTTGGGAATTTGGGAAGACTGAAAGTGCGTCTCTTGAATGCATAAGACCTCTGCTAGTAGTTGAAGTGCCTGTTTCCACATAGAGTGTCTTTTAGCAGGGTGGTTCAACCCTTTAACGCTTAGTGATACGCACTTAAGAGTCTTGAGATTTTTGTCTCTTTGTAGGTCTGCGGTGCATGTCACTTACTTTGAGGTGTGTTGGAGGGCGATTAGGCCACAGAGGTTCCGGGTTGTTCCAGGGAGCTGTCTGGTCTTGGATGAAGTTGAGTTGCAGGTCTTCTGATGAGTGGATTTCCTCATATGGTGGTAAGGTGGGGTTTCTGGTTGGCGATTGTGTACCAAGGGAGAGCAAAACAAGGGGAAGGTTAACAGTCGTAAAATAGAACATGTTAGATTGGTTGTAACGTTTGGGCAGGGTGCAGGTCGCAACAAAATGTGCGATGAGTAAGGAGGGGATGGTAACCATAAATAGGGTTATCCGGTGCCAGGAATAGATGAGCTGGTACTGTTTGTGGCAGCAGGGCCATTATGAGGTTCTTTGTGTTTTTTGGAGGATTTCTTTCGGGCTACAAATTGCCAATTGTGGGGCAAGTGAGCAGTGGTGGGTAGAGATGGTTGGACTTGGGGGTTATCTGGGAGTATCCCCCATTGGCGGAGGAGGGATAGCCCTTCTTCAAGTGAGGTCACTGTGTTGGTGGTGCCATTATGAGTAATTATCAGGTTTGCCGGGTGCCTCCACTTGTGGGCAATCTGGTGGTTTCGGAGGGCCTTTCTTATTGTAGCTAGATTACGTCTGCTTTGCAGAGTGTGCTTGGAGAGATCAGGCAAGATGAGTATTGTGGCAAACTGGGGTGGTCTGTTGTCAGGGTTGTGAGAGGCGACTAGGATGAGTTCCTTTGCTTTGAAGAAATGCAGTCTGAGGATTACATCTCTAGGTGCTTCATCAGGGATGAAGGATGGTTTTGGAACTCTGTGAATTATATCAATGGTGACCTCTAGGGGTGTCAAGGCGGGAACCTGAGTGGAGAACAGCTCTTGGGCGTATTGAGGGAGCTTGGGCGGCTGAATGGATTTGGGTACCCCCCTTAGCTTCAGGTTTTTTCCTTCTGGACCTGTCCTCTAAATCAGCTAATTTACTTTTAATCCATTCCAGTTCCTCAGCTTGGGCATTATAAGCATCCACTAATATGTTATGGGATGTTGTTTGGTCCCCCATATATTTTTCCACATCATCCACCCTGTGTCCCAAGTCACTTATATCTGATCAGCATTGGCGTAATGCTGAACAAATGGCCTCTTGGATAGAGGATTTGAGGGTAGTAAGCATGTTGTTTAGGAGAACGTCTGAGAGAGGCTGCCCTGTAGTGGGGTAGCTGGTGAATGGGCCCGGAGGAGCACGATGCAATGTCCTCGCTTGCGGCCTAGCCGTGCTTTCCTCCATGACGTAGGCCTCGGATGTTTCCTCCAGCGCTGCCGTCCTCTGCTTCGATTTTGCTGGGTTGTGGGTGGACAGTGTGGATGCTGCGGAGGAGTGAGGGCTGGATGAAAGCGGAGTGGCTAGAGCCTCTTGAGAGTTGCGATCATTGAACATTGGGGCCTCCCGCCCGACGCCATCTTGTCTTGTCGGCCGAGGCTGTGACGGGAAGAACCCCATCAGTTTACTTGGCTGTGGCGGTGGCTCCTTCCTCCTTCTGCCCATATCGGGTGCTGGAGAGTGAGCTGGCTCTTGTGGAAGACGTTCTGGCCCGATTGAAGCTGTGTGTCCCTGCTGCGAGGTTTATCTCCTGGCTGGACGGCGGAGCTCCGACATTAAGCGGCCATCTCGGAGCACGCAGGCAATGCCCCCCTTCTTCTGTACATATTCATGATTTGGATGTTTGAGGAACGTCTTGGTCTGTGCACCCGCCAGGTGGATTTGGGACTACCTTTTGGATCTAGTGCTCGTTCCCTGTTGAAGCACTGCACACCTGTTATTAGCCGATAAAGGGGGAGGTCTGGTAATCCTCACAAGAGAAGACTATGACGCAAAGATGTGATGTCTCCTCCAGGACCACACCACCTATTTAAAACTAAAAGGTAACCCCACTGATAAATTAAAGCTTGGCTTGAAGAAATGAATCACCAAAGGGTCCAAAAAAGGACTACTAAATAAAAAAGAGGCCAAATATCTTATTCCTAATGCTCCTCGTATTCCGGTTATGTACCAGATTCCTGAAATTCATAAAAATAAAGAAACCCCGCCCGGGAGGCCAATCATTAGTGGCATAGGGTCACTGTATTCTAGAATGGCAGAATACATTGACATTTTCCTTCAGCCTATATCTACCAGGGGAAAAGCATACATTAAGGATACCTAAGATCTCATAAACAAACTGTGGGATATAGAATTAACAGATCAGACACTGTTGGCAACAATCGATGTTGAATCTCTATACACCAGCATCAAACAGAAAGATGCTATCAGTGACACTACTTGGGCCTTACAAAAATACTCAACCTTAAAAACATCACAGATAGAGTATCTTATTGAATCATTGCATATGGCCATGTCAAATAATTATTTTTGGTATGCTGGGGACTTCTATAAACAGATAAATGGGATAGCTATGGGGGCTAGGTATGCCGTCAGCATTGCAACCATTTTTCTCAACAAATGGGAAGAGGAATGCATGTTTACTGATCAATGGCGGCAACTGAAACTCTATTTACGATACATAGATGATATTATAATAGTTTGGGAGGGGGCGTCATCCCAGTTGCAGGAGTTTTTGGCTTTCATAAATCAGAATTGTTATGGAGCCAGATTCACTAGCAATTGGAACCCCACCTCTGTCCAGTTCTTGGATTTTGAAATTTTTAGAGTGGACTCCCATTTAGAAACCCGAACCCACTTTAAGGAGACAGATCGGAATGGGTACATATCTAGCCGCAGTTGTCATCATCCTAATTATTGGACAAAGGTGATTCCCAAAAGCCAATTCCTTAGACTTAAAAGGAATTGTCATAGGGATGAAGATTATGTAGCACAATCCGGTCTCCTTGTGGATAGGTTTTGGGAAAAGGGTTACAACCAGCAAGAACTTGTAAATAACAGGGATAAAGTTGGTCAATCCTTTATCTCAGGATTTAACATCCAACACAAGGAGGTAGAAAAAATAGTTAAAAAACATTGGTCCATTCTAAAAAAGGTCCCCACTCTCAGGACTGTTATACCTCCCAAGCCAAAGTTCCTTTACAGGAGGGCCCCAGCCCTGAGAAACATGGTAGCAAAAAATGTTCCTAAACGCCCAAGGAAAAATCCAACTTTTCTTGACTGGCTAGGCTTTTACAGATATAAAAGATGTAAAGGATGTAAAATATCGAAGGACAAACAAAGGAATATTATCAAATCAAAAAAAGGGTTAGAGAGTATTGCGCTATGAATATTGGATGCAAATAGCAGCAACATATAGTGCGATAATATCACCAAAACAAAATACAAAACATAACAGTTGCGCTAAAACAATAAAAAACAAGTAAATAGTGATTAAACTAAAAAAAATCAAGAAATATCAGTGAAAATGTCCAGATAGATAACCCAAAGTGTGCTTATGAATGGGTATCCAAATACTCAGTGAAGGGTTTGACACCAAAATGTAAGTGATGTTGATCTCAGGATCCAGAAAAAGGCAGGGAAAACAGGAAAAAAAGGAAAACATTTCCACACCATTCAATATGATGAATGTTCTATATAGTGTTCATTAGCCCAAGTTCACCCGAAGTTATGTGGACCAGCACCGGAGATAGATGCACCCTTAGAATCACTCAGAGGTAATCTTACCAGAAATAGATGACCTGCTATCGCTAACAGATCAAAAGCGCTAGCAGAAATAACCCTCTGCGGGGTATCTGTGTGGTTATACTCCTCTCCTTCCGATGGTCACAGCAATAAATCTGACTGCTTCTCTCCAGCCTCAACCATTAATTGCATCGCTCCATAGTAAAAACGCCATAAAGAGAAGAAGAATCTCATAGCGTGACTCCGTTAGACATAAATTTATTTCAAGATTAAAAAGTGGGTACTCACATTTAGAAAATAATACATTCGCATTTAAAATTGCCGGCAGCTAGCTCAAAACAAAGTGTTCCCGTTCCTGTGTACGTATAGGCATGGTGACGTCAGACGTGGCTCCGCCCTACATGTTTCGTCATACGTGACATCGTCCAGGGGCTCGGGCAACGCACTGACGCACCACCTTATATACAGCATCTGCGCACCAAGCCTCATTATGATAGCCGGTCGCTATTTTATCGAAGACCAAGGCCCACACCAGCGGCAATTAAAACCTTCCGTGGGAGCCTCGGTCTTCAACAAGGTCACCATGCCTTTTGAACGGGACTTAGACCCAAAATAAGTGCATATATACATCAAATGACAATGAATAACACACCATATACAAATTAAAACATTATACCAAAATCAAACTAAAATATGTGCAACATCAATTGGACCTGTTGTTATTAATCCAAAAGGCTGAGGCAGGGGTAAAGGTTTAGGTTATTAATCCAAAAAGGCTGAGTAAGGGGTAAATCAAAGTGACCAGTCGCTCGATAGGACCAATTCCAAACTCAATCCCAAGACCCCTAAAAATACCTAACCCAATTGTTAAAAACTTGATCTCTGGCCCACACCAAGTGAGGGCCCAGATGTAAAAAGTCACGCGATAGGGGTCACAATCCTTCCTCCAGAGGAAATCAAATTAGACCTCACCATACTAAATATATAAATTAATTAAAAATAATGCTAGTTTCTGTGAATGTAACTCTTCCCTCATGGTTCAACTCAATGATGTAATATTTATGAAAGAAGGACAAGAATAAGGTTCCTAACCTTAGGGACTAGGTAATATACCCATGAATAAATCTATATATCATGAATTATCAATAAAGGCATTAATTTCTATATCTGTGTTTAGTCCTTTAGGTTTCAAAGTTTGGGCCTTATAAATCCAATTAATTTCTAATTTGGAGATTTCTCTCCTTTTATGGCTTCCTCTCCAGTTCGTTTTCAAAGTGTCAATCCCCACAAACGCAGTGCCCTTTATGTTTTTATTATGGGCTTCCAAGTAATGCCTAGATAAAGGGTGTTTGGTGAAACCCTTTTTGATTTTCCCCATATGCTCTTTAAGGCGAACCTGCAACGGTCTGATAGTTCTTCCTATATATTGGAAGCCACAGGGGCAGGTGATAGCATAAACTACATGGGTAGTATTACACGAAATGAAAGGTTTTATGGGGAAAGTATGTCCAGTACTATTAGAGTGAAATGTGACCGTTTTCCTCTCAGTAATGAGGTTCACTCTACAGACTGCACATCTCCCACATTTGTAATAACCCCTCAGATTTTGAAAAAACATCAAGTTCTTCTGTGGGGGATTACAAACATTAGGTGCAATCATGTCCCTAAGAGTAGGGGCACGTTTGAAAACTACTTGTGCTTTATCTGGTAAAGCGGGACCCAAAACAGAATCATTCTTCAAAATGTGCCACTGTTTATGTACCAGTCTCCTAATGGCCCAGTGTTGGGTAGAAAACCTGGTAATGAACGGTATCAAAAATCTGGAATCATTATCTTCAGGTAAAGGTTTTTCTCTAAGTAAAGTGTCACGATCACACACCTCAACCTCCCCTAGGGTTTTGGTTATGGAATTGGTCTCATATCCTTTAGCTAGAAATCTGGATAGAAGACCAGTAGATTGATCTTGAAAATCCCGTAGCCTAGTACAGTTACATCTCAAATGTAAAAATTGGCTTTTTGGGATGGATTTTAACCATGCCGGGTGATGGCAGCTATCATTGGGGATATATGAGTTTCTATCCGTACTTTTAAAAAAAGTGGATGTAAATAGTTGGCCATTTTCACCACAGATTTTTAAATCCAGGAAGTTAACAGAGTGTTGACTGGCCTCATATTTTAACTCAATCCCCCTCTCATTAGTATTGAGTTCTGCCATAAAGTCATAGAGGGATTTCTCTGACCCTTCCCATAGGAGGAGGACGTCATCTATGAATCTAGCCCATAGGATCAGTTGGGGGCGGTCCTGGGCGTAGACGATGTCCTCCTCCCATTTCCCCATAAAGAGGTTGGCCAAACTGGGGGCAAATTTAGCCCCCATGGCCACCCCTCTATGTTGGAGAAAGAAGTTCCCCTCATGCCAAAAAAAGTTGTGAGTGGTGGCATATCTCAAGAGGTCCATGATGAACTCTCTCTGTATAGTAGGCAAAGAAGACCCTTATTCAAAAAGTACTCCACTGATGATAATCCCCAATGATGGGGAATGTTGGTATATAGAGATGTGACATCAGCAGTCACCAGCCACTGTCCGTCTCTATATCCACATTCATTAAAGATATTGATAATATGTCTGGTATCCTTGACATATGCAGGGAGAGATTTGACCAACGGTTGTAAGAAACCATCTATATTCTTCCCCACCCTTGATGTTAATGAGTCAATCCCACTTATGATGGGACGACCCGGAGGGTGGGTTAAGTTTTTATGGATTTTGGGGAGATAATACATTATGGGTATTCTTGATGCCTTAGGAATCAAGAAGGCCCTTTCTTTTTTATTCAGAATGTTTTGATCAAATCCCCTTTTCACAAGTGTCTCTATTCCCTACGGAAGCCAGGACGCAGGTCAGATGGTAAGGGGGTGTAGGTTTCCCTATCACCCACAATCTTATTGAGTTCACTAAGATAGTAATCTTTGTTTAAAATTACTATCCCGCCCCCTTTATCCGCTGGGCAGATTTCTAATTGTTTCTCATGACATAACTGATCAAAACCAGCTTGTAATCCTTTGCTCATTTTATCCTTTTTAATCTTAATTTCCTCAAGGTCTCTAAGAATCACATCCCTGAAAACCTTTATGCTAGAGGGCATTCCACCTGGAGGGTTGAAGAGGGAGGAATTTGACAACTGTGAGTGTTGAATCTCACTAGTGTAATTTCTGGTATTTTTGATGGGGTTAGACAGAATATAACGCTTGACGTTTAATTTTCTTGTGAACTTTTGAATATCCATATATGTATGGAACTTGTTAAGTTGACAGGGAGGTGCAAATTGCAGTCCTTTATCCAAAATGTGAACCTCCTCTTTAGTCAGTCGGTGGTTACTCAAATTATAGATACCTTAACCTGTTATTCCCTCTTTCTTTTGTTTCTTGGTTGACCTCCCCCCTCTAGTTCCTCTTTTCTTCCTAAAGGTCTTTGTGTCTCTCCTTGAAGCCTGTGAAAATCCCGGTACTGGGATACATCATAATTATCTCTACCCCTATATGTTGAATGAGGGTACTCATACTGGGCATGATTCGAGTAACCAGGAGATTCCCAGGCGGGTCTATCTCTCCTTTTTTGCTCATAGGGAGTATGATTCCCCCCATAGTGTCTTTCTTAATAATGGTAATAATTTTCCCCATATTCATCCCTTAAAGGTTGGTATCTATTGTATACCGGTATTTCATAGGAATCAACCTCTTCCCTTCCTCCATATCTCCTAGGTGGATAATCTTGGTTGTATCCCCTCTCTTGATGGCGTTGACCACCTTGGGGCCTATTCGGTTTTCTATGGGGTGATTTGCCTTGATGTGTGGCATATTGGGAATGTTGCGGAACCCTTACTGGGGATTTATAGGATACCCTCCTCTTAGCTGGTAGAGGTGGGCGGGTATTTGGGTGGTTCTTATTTGGTTTACTAGTTTGAATAGTAGTATCACTTAAAGCTGGATCATTAGTTTTGGTGGCAGATTCTTCCACCACCAATTTTTTTGCCAATCAAACACTAACCCAGCCTTAAAATCTCCCACATCCCTATTATTTTTTTCTTTTTTTTATTTCTTTGTTCAACTTCCTCTTTTTCTAGTATGTTTTTCAGATTTTTTGACCTCTCTCTGTACTCATCACTTTCCAGATGTGGTAGCAACTGTTCCTTTAAGGAGTCAATCTCACCACTAAGGTGGATGAGCTTACTATTTTTCCTTGTTAAAAGGAACCTAAGGAAGTTCAACCCAGTCTCATTGAAGTACTTGAACCATTCTTCTAATTCAATGTCCCCCTTCTGTGGGGAAACATCCCACCTTAAACTCCGTGGGACCATGGAATCCTGAAGATATTGCTCAAGATAAGCTATGTCCCATATTGTGTGTAACTCTGAAATTGTGAGATTCTTCAGTCTCATAAACAGGCCCCCTAGGTCACCCTCGGGTTCCCTTTCCATCTGAAAAACCCCTTTGGTCTGAATGACCCGTTTAGACCTATATTCAAATATATCCATCGTCTAGATAAATTCAAAGCAGCAAATACAGTGTTATCAATATTATCAAATCAAAAAAAGGGTTAGAGAGTATTGCGCTATGAATATTGGATGCAAACAGCAGCAACATATAGTGCGATTATATCACCAAAACAAAATACAAAACATAACAGTTGCGCTAAAACAATAAAACACAGATATAGAAATTAATGCCTTTATTGATAATTCATGATGTATAGATTTATTCATAGGTATATTACCTAGTCCCTAAGGTTAGGAACCTTATTCTTGTCCTTCTTTCATAAATATTACATCATTGAGTTGAACCATGAGGGAAGAGTTACATTCACAGAAACTAGCA
>BLSH010034226.1:216460-227449 GCA_018402905.1 Glandirana rugosa
TGCTAGTTTCTGTGAATGTAACTCTTCCCTCATGGTTCAACTCAATGATGTAATATTTATGAAAGAAGGACAAGAATAAGGTTCCTAACCTTAGGGACTAGGTAATATACCCATGAATAAATCTATATATCATGAATTATCAATAAAGGCATTAATTTCTATATCTGTGTTTAGTCCTTTAGGTTTCAAAGTTTGGGCCTTATAAATCCAATTAATTTCTAATTTGGAGATTTCTCTCCTTTTATGGCTTCCTCTCCAGTTCGTTTTCAAAGTGTCAATCCCCACAAACGCAGTGCCCTTTATGTTTTTATTATGGGCTTCCAAGTAATGCCTAGATAAAGGGTGTTTGGTGAAACCCTTTTTGATTTTCCCCATATGCTCTTTAAGGCGAACCTGCAACGGTCTGATAGTTCTTCCTATATATTGGAAGCCACAGGGGCAGGTGATAGCATAAACTACATGGGTAGTATTACACGAAATGAAAGGTTTTATGGGGAAAGTATGTCCAGTACTATTAGAGTGAAATGTGACCGTTTTCCTCTCAGTAATGAGGTTCACTCTACAGACTGCACATCTCCCACATTTGTAATAACCCCTCAGATTTTGAAAAAACATCAAGTTCTTCTGTGGGGGATTACAAACATTAGGTGCAATCATGTCCCTAAGAGTAGGGGCACGTTTGAAAACTACTTGTGCTTTATCTGGTAAAGCGGGACCCAAAACAGAATCATTCTTCAAAATGTGCCACTGTTTATGTACCAGTCTCCTAATGGCCCAGTGTTGGGTAGAAAACCTGGTAATGAACGGTATCAAAAATCTGGAATCATTATCTTCAGGTAAAGGTTTTTCTCTAAGTAAAGTGTCACGATCACACACCTCAACCTCCCCTAGGGTTTTGGTTATGGAATTGGTCTCATATCCTTTAGCTAGAAATCTGGATAGAAGACCAGTAGATTGATCTTGAAAATCCCGTAGCCTAGTACAGTTACATCTCAAATGTAAAAATTGGCTTTTTGGGATGGATTTTAACCATGCCGGGTGATGGCAGCTATCATTGGGGATATATGAGTTTCTATCCGTACTTTTAAAAAAAGTGGATGTAAATAGTTGGCCATTTTCACCACAGATTTTTAAATCCAGGAAGTTAACAGAGTGTTGACTGGCCTCATATTTTAACTCAATCCCCCTCTCATTAGTATTGAGTTCTGCCATAAAGTCATAGAGGGATTTCTCTGACCCTTCCCATAGGAGGAGGACGTCATCTATGAATCTAGCCCATAGGATCAGTTGGGGGCGGTCCTGGGCGTAGACGATGTCCTCCTCCCATTTCCCCATAAAGAGGTTGGCCAAACTGGGGGCAAATTTAGCCCCCATGGCCACCCCTCTATGTTGGAGAAAGAAGTTCCCCTCATGCCAAAAAAAGTTGTGAGTGGTGGCATATCTCAAGAGGTCCATGATGAACTCTCTCTGTATAGTAGGCAAAGAAGACCCTTATTCAAAAAGTACTCCACTGATGATAATCCCCAATGATGGGGAATGTTGGTATATAGAGATGTGACATCAGCAGTCACCAGCCACTGTCCGTCTCTATATCCACATTCATTAAAGATATTGATAATATGTCTGGTATCCTTGACATATGCAGGGAGAGATTTGACCAACGGTTGTAAGAAACCATCTATATTCTTCCCCACCCTTGATGTTAATGAGTCAATCCCACTTATGATGGGACGACCCGGAGGGTGGGTTAAGTTTTTATGGATTTTGGGGAGATAATACATTATGGGTATTCTTGATGCCTTAGGAATCAAGAAGGCCCTTTCTTTTTTATTCAGAATGTTTTGATCAAATCCCCTTTTCACAAGTGTCTCTATTCCCTACGGAAGCCAGGACGCAGGTCAGATGGTAAGGGGGTGTAGGTTTCCCTATCACCCACAATCTTATTGAGTTCACTAAGATAGTAATCTTTGTTTAAAATTACTATCCCGCCCCCTTTATCCGCTGGGCAGATTTCTAATTGTTTCTCATGACATAACTGATCAAAACCAGCTTGTAATCCTTTGCTCATTTTATCCTTTTTAATCTTAATTTCCTCAAGGTCTCTAAGAATCACATCCCTGAAAACCTTTATGCTAGAGGGCATTCCACCTGGAGGGTTGAAGAGGGAGGAATTTGACAACTGTGAGTGTTGAATCTCACTAGTGTAATTTCTGGTATTTTTGATGGGGTTAGACAGAATATAACGCTTGACGTTTAATTTTCTTGTGAACTTTTGAATATCCATATATGTATGGAACTTGTTAAGTTGACAGGGAGGTGCAAATTGCAGTCCTTTATCCAAAATGTGAACCTCCTCTTTAGTCAGTCGGTGGTTACTCAAATTATAGATACCTTAACCTGTTATTCCCTCTTTCTTTTGTTTCTTGGTTGACCTCCCCCCTCTAGTTCCTCTTTTCTTCCTAAAGGTCTTTGTGTCTCTCCTTGAAGCCTGTGAAAATCCCGGTACTGGGATACATCATAATTATCTCTACCCCTATATGTTGAATGAGGGTACTCATACTGGGCATGATTCGAGTAACCAGGAGATTCCCAGGCGGGTCTATCTCTCCTTTTTTGCTCATAGGGAGTATGATTCCCCCCATAGTGTCTTTCTTAATAATGGTAATAATTTTCCCCATATTCATCCCTTAAAGGTTGGTATCTATTGTATACCGGTATTTCATAGGAATCAACCTCTTCCCTTCCTCCATATCTCCTAGGTGGATAATCTTGGTTGTATCCCCTCTCTTGATGGCGTTGACCACCTTGGGGCCTATTCGGTTTTCTATGGGGTGATTTGCCTTGATGTGTGGCATATTGGGAATGTTGCGGAACCCTTACTGGGGATTTATAGGATACCCTCCTCTTAGCTGGTAGAGGTGGGCGGGTATTTGGGTGGTTCTTATTTGGTTTACTAGTTTGAATAGTAGTATCACTTAAAGCTGGATCATTAGTTTTGGTGGCAGATTCTTCCACCACCAATTTTTTTGCCAATCAAACACTAACCCAGCCTTAAAATCTCCCACATCCCTATTATTTTTTTCTTTTTTTTATTTCTTTGTTCAACTTCCTCTTTTTCTAGTATGTTTTTCAGATTTTTTGACCTCTCTCTGTACTCATCACTTTCCAGATGTGGTAGCAACTGTTCCTTTAAGGAGTCAATCTCACCACTAAGGTGGATGAGCTTACTATTTTTCCTTGTTAAAAGGAACCTAAGGAAGTTCAACCCAGTCTCATTGAAGTACTTGAACCATTCTTCTAATTCAATGTCCCCCTTCTGTGGGGAAACATCCCACCTTAAACTCCGTGGGACCATGGAATCCTGAAGATATTGCTCAAGATAAGCTATGTCCCATATTGTGTGTAACTCTGAAATTGTGAGATTCTTCAGTCTCATAAACAGGCCCCCTAGGTCACCCTCGGGTTCCCTTTCCATCTGAAAAACCCCTTTGGTCTGAATGACCCGTTTAGACCTATATTCAAATATATCCATCGTCTAGATAAATTCAAAGCAGCAAATACAGTGTTATCAATATTATCAAATCAAAAAAAGGGTTAGAGAGTATTGCGCTATGAATATTGGATGCAAACAGCAGCAACATATAGTGCGATTATATCACCAAAACAAAATACAAAACATAACAGTTGCGCTAAAACAATAAAACACAGATATAGAAATTAATGCCTTTATTGATAATTCATGATGTATAGATTTATTCATAGGTATATTACCTAGTCCCTAAGGTTAGGAACCTTATTCTTGTCCTTCTTTCATAAATATTACATCATTGAGTTGAACCATGAGGGAAGAGTTACATTCACAGAAACTAGCATTATTTTTAATTAATTTATATATTTAGTATGGTGAGGTCTAATTTGATTTCCTCTGGAGGAAGGATTGTGACCCCTACCGTGTGACTTTTTACATCTGGGCCCTCACTTGGTGTGGGCCAGAGATCAAGTTTTTAACAATTAGGTTTGGTATTTTTAGGGGTCTTGGGATTGAGTTTGGAATTGGTCCTATCGAGCGACTGGTCACTTTGATTTACCCCTTACTCAGCCTTTTTGGATAAATAACCTAAACCTTTACCCCTGACTCAGCCTTTTGGATTAATAACAACAGGTCCAATTGATGTTGCACATATTTTAGTTTGATTTTGGTATAATGTTTTAATTTGTATATGGTGTGTTATTCATTGTCATTTGATGTATATATGCACTTATTGTGGGTCTAAGTCCCGTTCAAAAGGCATGGTGACCTTGTTGAAGACAGAGTGTGGGCCTTGGTCTTCGATAAAATGGCGACCGGCTATCATAATGAGGCTTGATGCGCGGATGCTGTATATAAGGTGGTGCGTCAGTGCGTTGCCCGAGCCCCTGGACGACGTCACGTATGATGAAACATGTAGGGCGGAGCCACATCTGACGTCACCACGCCTACACATACACAGGAATGGGAACGCTTTGTTTTGAGCTAGCTGCCATCAATTTTAAATGCAAATGTATTATTTTCTAAATGTGAGTACCCACTTTTTAATCTTGAAATAAATTTATGTCTAACGGAGTCACGCTATGAGATTCTTCTTCTCTTTATGGCGTTTTTACTATGGAGCGATGCAATTAATGGTTGAGGCTGGAGAGAAGCAGTCAGATTTATTGCTGTGACCATCGGAAGGAGAGGAGTATAACCACACAGATACCCCGCAGAGGGTTATTTCTGCTAGCGCTTTTGATCTGTTAGCGATAGCAGGTCATCTATTTCTGGTAAGAGTACCTCTGAGTGATTCTAAGGGTGCATCTATCTCCGGTGCTGGTCCACATAACTTCGGGTGAACTTGGGCTAATGAACACTATATAGAACATTCATCATATTGAATGGTGTGGAACTGTTTTCCTTTTTTTCCTGTTTTCCCTGCCTTTTTCTGGATCCTGAGATCAACATCACTTACATTTTGGTGTCAAATCCTTCACTGAGTATTTGGATACCCATTCATAAGCACACTTTGGGTTATCTATCTGGACATTTTCACTGATATTTCTTGATTTTTTTAGTTTAATCACTACTTATTTGTTTTTTATTGTTTTAGCGCAACTGTTATGTTTTTTAAACAAAGGAATATAACTAGATTTCCCTCTGGGGTGACGGGTGAGTAATTTCTAATTAAGAGATTCATAACCTGTGACTCCAGGTATGTCACTTACCTTTGATGTGTCCGTGCAACTACCAATAAATAGGTAGAACCACCAGAACCCTAGCTAAAAGAGTGGGGGAACATATAGATAATATTAAAAAGGGATACAGGTTCCATAGTGTATCCAATCATTTCAGATTGATTCATAATAGGGACCCCTCCCTTCTTATGTTTTGGGGTATTGACAAAGTACAGCCCCACTGGAGGGAACGGACATGGTGAAAGCAGTATCACAAATGGAAACTCGCTGGATCCATAGAATACAGAGTTTACAACCTCTGGGATTAGACAAGGACATTGATCTCCAATGTTTTTTGACGGATTATTAATTTTTCACTAATAATTATGATTTATTCAATTTTAATTTTTGATATTTTATTGTATATTTTGATCATCTAGTAATTGCAGCATCTAGTTTCGATTAAGAATAATATTCACCTAATTTTGTACGTTTTGTATACCACAGTGGTGCCTTGGATACCCAGGGGGCTTACTATTCAGGGAAAAGCAGGTGAATCTACATGAAAAATGAATATACAATGATAAAGATCATTACCTAAAAAGCACCACTAGATTGAGGTGTTTTCAGTTTTGATCTGTTGTCGTTTTACACATTTTTTTTCCCCTGGAGAGCTATAAGGGCACTGTGGAATTGTTTTAAATTGTTTTAAAATTGTATTTTTGAGAAATATTTGTGAATTTTGCATGTATGAATTGGTTTTGAGGCAATGTAATGGCACTGGGTGTGAGCGGCGTGAGCTGGTATCCCGGATTCTATTTTCATAAGCTGTAAATTTGTCCTCACTTCCACCATTTTGGAGTAGCTAGCCAATCATTACACTGCATTTTCGGCATAAAAGTAAACCAGAAAGGGAATGTCGTCACTTCCTGATGATGCCGTGGCAGCGAAACGTATGTTGAAGACACTCTCTACAGGATTTCCGGGTCCTGCGATCCAACCTAGTGCTGTACACAACCGAGGCTTGGCACGCACGTGGCAATCTACCATCAGCCATTTGCCCTGTGGATCATCCAGCTGCATGCCGGTTACACCTAGCACCAGGAATCAGGCATATTAAAATGTGAGTGTACAAGACTTCTAACCTTTAAAGCTTTTTAACTCTAAATAAACATACTGCGCCATGAAAGTTTTCACATTGTCACTTGCGGAGTAATTTCCATCTATTTAGTTGGCTCAGGTATCAAGATATCAAGGGGGTGAAGACGCACACTTGCATTAGGAAACATTGGTTTTCCATAAGCGATCTTTGATCATCTGATGAGTTGCCGCCTTTATTCCAAACTGCACATTGGTGGAATACTGTCACAAATTGGATTATAAGATTATTTCAAATGGTCTTGGGTCACATCGCATGGATTTTCATTGGTTTATGAACTTTTTATTGATTTATGGACTTTATGTTATTGATTGAATTGCATTTAATAATTTTCTGTACTCACATATGAAGCTGGGTCAGCGTCATACACCTTTATTTATATACAGTATTTTACTTGGTACCACTAGTGGTTCTTAAAGGGGCAGCGACCATTGTTTCAGCTTCTCTACAGGGCGCCAGTTCTCTATTTTTTATCCAAGATTCCTGATCTGAAGCTGGAGAGGCATCTCTGGAGGATGGAGAGGACCATACTTCTCTATCCCTGCGATACGGACGGGACTTTCGAGAGGACCTGCAACGCTTCTCCTTTCTTGAGACCCGACTACCATGTGGCTGCGGAGAAGGGGACCTAGGGCGGCTCAAAGCAGCTTGACTGCAAGTTGCTGACAGGCGTGGGTGCTTTTCTTTCTCTTCTTCTTGGACGCTGATTCTTTCCCCTTTTGCGGGCATTTATCCCGCCTTGGGCTCCTTCTTCTAAACAGAAACAAATGTAGAGAGAGATGAGTATAAAATATAGACAAAGAGTGCTCTCTCCTTCTCTTTCCCCCTTTTTTTTTCTTTCTTGAAAAAAAAAAAAACAAAGAAAAAAATACCTTTTCATAAGAGTCTTCCGAGTACCCAGAGGCAGGCAGCAATCAAAACAAGATCTGAAAGGTAAAATCAGAGGAAAATGAAACCATGTCCCGGCCAGCTGTATAATAGGAAGCTCAGGACCTGGGCTTACCCAGCAGAGCAGCGCTACTCCTCACTGGAGCATGTATTGGGTAATGATCTGGAATCCACTCCACAGAGCGTGTACCTGCTTCCAGGAGACCGCCCTGTAGAAGAGGACAGCATCCGCCAATCAGTAACGAGCGTCCTGGCCACTGCTTAGCAACGGCAGGAGGCGCTCGCCCGTGACGTCATTCATCCCCCAACGGCCTCCCCGCTCGAGCACGAGGGACGCCCTGGAACTACAGGTACCAGCCCGCACCACTGCAGAGGCAGGTAACACAAAAAAAACTATCTGCACAATCTCCGATCTGCCTGCAACAGAACTGAAGGGGAAGGAGGTACGCCCGGCTGGTTAGAGTTTAAGAGAGGCATAAGCAGTCCTTTATGCTGCTCGCTTCCGCTGCCCAGGTTTTATAGCCATTAACCCCTGCAGCTCTAAACCATACCAAGAAGGTTGTGTCATACACACAGTAGTTTATACTGCTTCAAATGCGACAAAAAACTGACAGTAATTTATACTGCTCCCAGCTCTGCTAAGTACACGGTACTTATATACTGATCCCCATGTAGCTAACGACCACAGTAATTAATACTGCCCCAAGTGCTACAAAATACACAGTAATTTATACTGCTCCATATGATGATAAAAACCCACAGTAATTTATACTGCGTCATATGCCGATCCCAGTACACAGTAATTTATACTGTTCCAAATGGTGACACCAGTACATAGTAATTTATACTGCTCCACTGTCAAGATAAGTACACAGTAAATACTGCTTTTCTGCTGCCATACATCCACAGTTCTTTAAACTGCTCTCAAAGTATGGGAGTGGAGCGAGGACGAAAAAAAGAACAATGATGGGGGGCAGACAGCTGCCCTCTATGGGCAAGAAAAGAGGTGGTTCTGGAGGGGTCAGAGAGGGTGGAGCTGACCGATAGTAGGCTGACATGGGGAGGTCCAGGAAATATTTATGTATATCAGTCAAGAACCACTTATGACTTCTCAAAAACTATAACTCTGGCCTCCATAAGTGTCCCAATAAGAAGATAGAAAAACGTATATTCTCCCATTGCAACAGTGCTCTGGCTTCATAGAAATGTAAATTTTCCCAGCACCATAAAGGTCTATTCAGTAAGGTGCATAATAGCCCGCAGAATAGCCACAATAATATATATAAAATCAAAATGTGGTCTCCTGTAACAAATATGCTGCAACTTTATACAAATGTACATTAATCTAGAACCACTAATGTCAATCGATCTGTTAAGCACCATGCTTAAATAACTGTGAGACAGCCTCTCTAATATGTTCCAATGGTGCAGAGAAGAAACGTTACTGAGCTTCAGTCTGTGTGTTAATAGATGCTAATACACATTTTTTGTGAGTACAAGGCTGTGAATAACACACTTACAAGCAATCACATTCATGAAATCCTGGGTGTTTAAGCTGGACTACTGCTTGGAGGTGGCCCAACATGTGCTTGATATACTGGTCATCCCTATTGTACGTGTAAAGTCAGAAAGGGCTTTCAATGCAGCTTGGTGAATTTGAGTGCTTTTCATTAGTTTTTTGGGTGGGTGCTCAAAGGATACACGGAGGTACTGGAACAATAAAGAGCTAGATTTTAACCAGATAGTAAGCAGCAGCTTTCTAATAAGGTCTAATTAATACAAGGAAAAAATGAATTTTCTTAATAAAAAATAATTACACTGAGCAAAATTATAAACACAACACTTTTGTGTTTGCCCCTATTTATCATGAGCTAAACTCAAAGATCTACGACTTTTTCTATGTACACAAAAGGTCTATTTCTTTCAAATATTGTTCACACATCTGTCTGAATCTGTGTTAGTGAGCACTTCTCCTTTGCTGAGATAATCCATCCACCGCACAGGTGTGGCATATCAAGATGCTGATTAGACGGCATGAGTATTGCGCAGGTGTGCCTTAGGCTGGCCACAATAAAAGGCAACTCCAAAATGTGTAGTTTTAACACACAGCACAATGCCACAGATGTCACAAGTTTTGAGGGAGCGTGCAATTGGCATACTGACTGCAGGAATGTTCATCAGAGCTGTTGCCCTTGAATTGAATGTTCATTTCTCTACCATAAGCCATCTCCAAAGGTGTTTCAGAGAATTTGGCAGTACATTCAACCGGCCTCAAAACCGCAGACCACGTGTAACCACTCTAGCCCAGGACCTCCACATCCAGAATCTTCACCTCCAAGGTCGTTTGAGACCAGCCACCCGGACAGCTGCTGCAACAATCGGTTTACATATCCAAAGAATTTTTGCACAAACTGTCAGAAACCGTCTCAGGGAAGCTCATCTGCATGCTGTTCGTCCTCATCGGGGTCTAGACCTGACTGCAAATCATCATCGTAACTGACTTGAGTGGGCAAATTCTCACATTCAATGGTGTATGGCACTTTGGAGAAGTGTTCTCTTCATGGGTAAATCACGGCTTTCACTGTACAGGTCATATGGCAGAGAGAGTGTATGGTGTTGTGTGGGTTTGCTGATGTCAACGTTGTGGATCGAGTGGCCCATGGTGGCGGTGGGGTTATGGTGTGGGCAGGTGTATGCTATGGACAATGAGCACAGATGCATTTTATTGATGGCATTTTGAATTCACAGAGATACTGTGACAAAATCAAGAGGCCCATTGTTGTGCCATTCATCCACGACCATCACCTCATGCTGCAGCATGATAATGCACGGCCCCACGTTGCAAGGATCTGTACACAATTCCTGGAAACTGAAAACATCCCAGTTCTTGCATCGCCAGCATACTCACCGGACATGTCACTAATTGAGCATGTTTGGGATGCTCTAAATCGGCGTATACAACAGTGTGTTCCAGTTCTTGCCAATATCCAGTAACTTGACACAGCCATTGAAGAGGAATGGACCAACATTCCACAGGCCACAATCAACAACCTGATCAACTCTATGCGAAGGAGATGTGCTGCACTTTGTGAGGCAAATGGTGGTCACACCAGATACTGACTGTTTTTCGGACCCCTCGGACCCCCCAATGCAATAAAACTGCACATTTTAGAGTGGTCTTTTATTGTGGCCACCCTAAAGCACACCTGTGCAATAATAATGCTGTCTAATCAGCATCTTGATATGCCACACTTGTGAGGTGGATGGTTTATCTCGGCAAAGGAGAAGTGCTCACTAATGGCTCGTACACACGGGACGACGATCGTGCGCACGACCGTGTTGAATCGTACGTTGACGGTCGTATGTAGCCTACTGACATGCACACGACGGTCGTGTGTGCAACGTACGACCGGTCGAACGTGATGACGCGAACGCGCGTATAAAGAGGAAGTGCTGGTATCGTTGCGCCACCCTTTGGGCTCCTTCATCTAATCTCGTGTTAGTTTAAGTTTGGTGTGTGTTGATTCGCGACTTTCAGATCGTTCTTCAGATCGTTCTTTTTGGATCGTTCTTTGGCTCATTTCTGGACGCTCGTTCGTCAACCATGTTGCCTTCTCGAGAGAGAAATCTCGCTGCTGTTGGCCTAGGAGTTCTGGCTTGGACCCGAAACCAACGTAGGAGAAGGAGAGAGAGGAGTTGCTGGACCAAGAATTGGTTGCTGAATCGTGATCAATTTGGTCATATGGCTTTGG
>BLSH010034226.1:227459-252454 GCA_018402905.1 Glandirana rugosa
AGGTGTTGGGCTCAGCACCAGAATTCGACCGGGGAGTGGGGGAACTGGTAGTGTAGGTCGTAATCGACAAGGCGATAGACGAAGACGAGTCTACAGTACAGGGAATAAAACCACCGGTGGTCACGGGGCTTACGGAGACGGAGTAGCCCCAGGAAAACCTCGTCAACCGACCGTAGGGCCTTTTTAAAACGGCGGCGGAGTAGCCGTAGGACCCGGGAGGAGAAGGCAGAGGAGCGCTGGAGGTCCCCTCCTTAAGCCCTGTGCGTCCCGACACTACCGGGTCGACGGAGGAGGAGACACTGTGAAAGGACTCAGATTTTTTCACTTTAATAATTCACAGCCCTGCGTGTCCCGAATTCCTCCCCTGGAGGTCGCGAGGAGACGGAAGAGGAGGGCCCAGGATGCCGATGAGGCGGCGGCAAAATTTTTCCGGGATGCCAGCCAACTGCTCCAAAAGGACCCCGATGAGGCAGAGGCATTCGGGGCACTGGTGGCCACCAAAATAAGGGACATGACATCTGAGCAGAAGCAGATAGCGGAACAGCTAATGCTGGATGTGATGGTCAAGGGGGTGAGGGGCCAGCTTAAGACCACGACTCGGGTTGTGGACGACGAGCCACCAGCACCTCCACTTCCTCCACCACCTGCCCCATCACATCCCTTGCCACAGCACCAGCAAACACAGTGGTAGTATTACCCCCAAGGCCCCCAACAACCCTGGTCTGGGGAGTATGGGCAGTACCCCCATTGAGGCTTTTTTTGTTTAATTTTATATTATTTTGTATTATTTATACTTTTGGGGAATTTTATCCATATTTGTTTTGACTCCTTACCTTTGTTTGATGTTATATTTTCTTTCCAGATAATTTCATCTGATTATTTAATTTATATTCTTTATGATTTTACAATAAAGAATATTTAAAATTACAATACTTGCCTACATTTATTTAACAAAATGGAAATTTAGAATTGGGCAATTACATTCAAAATCAAAGTGAAAAAAAAATTGCAAAGAACCACTAACATGTTAAATTCTAGGAATTCACATATTTCTGAGCTTCTAATATTGAGGAAATGGTAGATAGAAGAAAAAAGATTGAAATTAGTGCAAATTCTAGTAATATCACTACAGTACAGCTGACTTTTATGACATTAGTATCATGTGTACCACTAGCAAGGTGCATCTTCGTTATTATCCCATTGAAATAGATGCTAATGTGCGCCGCATTTCACTATTTGAATGGAATTGTCAAAATCAAATCGAATCTGCAACTGTGAAACTGAAGCCTAGTTGTACACGAACGGACACTTCCGCCCGTTCCGGACTTGGCGCATGCGTGTTTAGCACAATACAACTTTGTTGAACACAGCTGCTCTACACACGACTCAACAGTCGTATGCGAGCATGTTGACACGACCAAGTTTTGTAGTCTGCACATACAACTCCCACGAACGACCGCCGTACGTTCAACTGTTGAAAGTGCCGCCACAGACGAACGATTCTGCATGCAACGGTCGTGAGTACGACGTGTTGAACACGATCGTCGTCCCGTGTGTACGAGCTATAACACAGATTTAGCTCAGGTTCATATTGGTGCATTTTGGCATGCAATTTGACATGTCAAATTGCATGCCAAATCTGCGACAATTGCCAGCAATGGCACCGTCCTAATCGGTGTGACGCTGTATTTGCGATGCCGCACCGATTTCCCAAGTAGTTTCTGTACTACTTTTTGGCGATTTCCATTGACATCTGTGCAGCAACCCACACAGATGTCTCTGAAATCGGGACTGACATGTGGGAATGAAATGGTGCGAGTTCAGCTGAACCTGGGCTTAGAAAGATTTGTGAACAATATTTTACAGAAATAGGCCTAAAGTCCTAGATCTTTGAGTTCAGCTCATGATAAATATGGGCAAACACAAAAGTGTTGCGTTTATAATTTTGCTCAGTGTATATGGATAAAATAAATTACAAATTAAAATTACAATTGATTATTTCAGAAACAAGGGCCAGAAAAAAGTGTTCAGACTTGCTCCAACAGAGCGAAGTCGCAAAGTCACATTTTAGTAGTGAGAAACCAGTCAGGTTTATATTTTATTTAAAAAAAAAGAATGGATTGTTTCATAGAAAAAAAAATCCAAAAATATTGGACAAATTTGATGCACACCATGCTAGAAGATTTAGTAGGCCACGGTTTAAGAAGGAGACACCAGGCAGGTTTTAACTACTTAAAGGTCAACCGCCGCAGTTTTACTACGGCAGGTTGGTTTTATTACGCAAATCGGCGTCATTATACGTTGCTTTGTGTAATAGCCTGCGAACGCTCCACCAGTGTTGCCAACCGTCCGTGTTTTTACGGACAGCCCGTAAAAATGTGGCTAATTTTTTGTGTCCGTAAAAGTCCGTAATAGAAAAACTTTGCCAGTAAAATATACTTTCCCAGGCTGTGGCAGTTTCGGCTCAGAACTGCGCATGTGCCAGATCCAGCCGAGAGTCTCCAATCGTCTGATAATCGTCTGATAATCTTCGGAGTTCCTGCTGCTACTTGTCCTCCCCCCTCCTCCAGCGCGCCTTATTTGAGTTCAGCACAGGAAATGCTGGGAGGAGGGGGGAGTGGAGACAGCCTGGTGTGCAGTGGAGCTGGACGGACTTCAGCCAAGCAGCCAAAGGTAAATTAGCAAAACTGTCCTGTCAGACTCAGTGCACTGCCTTTTGTTAGTGGGCAGGAGGAGGGGGCAGAGGATGGCTTTGTTTAGCAGTCTCCTTATCTCCTATTACTGTTATAGATGATAGATCGCTTTTTTTTGCGTGAGATCTGTTCTGCTTTGGAAGGAAGGACATTTTATGAGATCTCTATTACACCTCCCTAGAGCCCCTACCCATTACCTGCAGTGCTCACCAGTCTAGTACAGGCACAGCCCCTCTCCTGTATTACCAACTCATGTGCCTGGGGCACTACAAATTCAAGCATGCCAGGAGAGGGGAGGCAGCAGCAGCAGCAGCAATATGATCAGGCTGATTTTCAGATGGAAAGCACTGCTGTATAGTGTGTTGGTACAATGTGTGGGTATACTGCATGGGCACTATATATTTGATTATTTATTGTGCTTGATGGCCTTGAGGTGCTAATTATTTATATATTATTATCTGAGTACGTAGTGAGCACATTTGGTGTGTTGGCACCCCTGTATAATGTCCGCAGTCTCTGACCATCTCATGTACTATGTCCGCAGTTTCTGACCATCTCCTGTACTATGTCCGCAGTCTCTGACCATCTCCTGTACTATGTCCGCAGTCTCTGACCATCTCCTGTACTATGTCCGCAGTCTCTGACCATTTCCTGTACTATGTCCGCAGTCTCTGACCATCTCCTGTACTCTGTCCGCAGTCTCTGACCATCTCCTGTACTATGTCCGCAGTCTCTGACCAACTCCTGTACTCTGTCCGCAATCTCTGACCATCTCCTGTACTATGTCCGCAGTCTCTGACCATCTCCTGTACTATGTCCGCAGTCTCTGACCATCTCCTGTACTATGTCTGCAGTCTCTGACCATCTCCTTTACTATGTCTGCAGTCCCTGACCATCTCCTGTATTATGTCTGCAGTCTCTGACCATCTCCTGTACTATGTCCGCAGTCTCTGACCATCTCCTGTACTATGTCTGCAGTCTCTGACCATCCCTTGTATCATGTTCACATTCTATAACCATCTCTTGTATCATGTCCGCGGTCTCTGACCCTCTCTTGAATCATGTCCACATTCTATAACCATCTCTTGTATCATGTCCGCAGTCTCTGACCATCTCCTGTATCATGTCTGCAGTCTCTGACCATCTCTTGTATCTTGTGTGCAGTCTCTGGGAGGGGGGGGGAGTCTGGACTCTGTAGAGGTGTTGAGAGTGGAATGGGGTCACAGGAGGAATCAGACGTGTGGAGAGAGGAGACTATGGAATAAAACCAGAGCCGCCAAGCTGGAGCCGTCTGACTGAGCCCTGCATGGTGCACCTGAGAGGAGGTCAGTGACAGTGCCACCAGGCCAGTTGGGGGGGGGGGTTGCTAATGTAAGGGGGCACTCATATAAAGGTTCCCCCCTATATTAGTAACCCCCCTTTACCTTAGTGTATTAACTCTGGTCACCAGAGCCCCCTTTACATCAGAGTTCCCCCCAAGATCATGATTTGCAGCGTTCCCATTTACATAAGGGTTCCCTTTCACTGTAAGGGGGAATTCTGCAGACTCTGATGTTAGGGGGAACTCTGAGCTGGCTGGGTTATAGTAACCTGAGCTTCATGTCAATGGAGAAATATGGTTTTTGACTTTTGTTTAATTTAAACACATTACTAATAGCACAAGCTATATGTTTATAGTTTAAATGTTGATATTTGCACTGTTTAGCACTGAAAACTGTCATTTTAGGTACTTTTTGTCAGTGGCAGTAAAAAATGGGGCTCTGTCAGTAAATTTCATGATTTTTGTCAGTAAAAAAAAAAAGAGTGTCGTTTGTAAATTTTGCTGTTTTGCCAGTAAATTTCACTCCGGGGGGTTGGCAACACTGCGCTCCACACAGAGTCAGAATGGGGATCTGAAAAATGTAAACACGGCGGAGTGATTGTCTGTTCCTAGTGTATAGGAACAGCGATATCTCTCCTCCTCCAGTCAGCCCAGTTAAAAAAACTCCCAGGGAACACATTTAACCCTTTGATCACCCCCAGAGTGTTAACCCCTTCCCTACCAGTGACATTTATACAGTAATCAGTGCATTTTCACTGTCCCGCTAAAAATTGCAGATCGCCAGATGCTTTTGCCCAAACCAATCAATATATGTTTATTGCGCTTTTTTACCAAAAATATGTAGAAGAATACATATTGGTCTAAACTGAGGAAGAAATTAGTTTTTTTATATATTTTTGGGATATTTATTATAGGAAAAAAATATTGTTTTTTTTAAAAAAATTGTCTGGGTTTTTTGTTTATAGCGCAAAAAAATAAAAGCCGCAGAGGTGATCAAATACCACCAAAAGAAAGTTCTATTTGTGGAAAAAAAAGGACGTCAATTTCATTTGGGTAAAACACTGCATGACTGTGCAATTGTCAGTTAAAGCGACGCAGTGCCGTATCGCAAAAAATGGCCTGCTCAGGAAGTGGGTAAATTCTTCTGGGGCGGAAGTGGTTAATCAAGAAGTCAAATTTGGTGTTTTATATGCAACTGCCTCCCCCGTGGTGTGATGGAAAGTTACTTTAGCAGTGTTTTAGTGTGGAATAATCATCCATGCTTAAGGCTGTGAAGGCTGAAATGTCTTAACAGTTTTTACTTTGGACTTGATTTACTAAAACTGGAGAGTGCAAAATTGGGTGCAGCTTGTAACTTCAGCTTGTTCAACTAAGCTTTGCCTAAAAAACCTAAGAAGAGAGATTTGAAGTAAGCACTGAAAAGATGAAGTGTGGAGCAAGATAGGAAGTTAAGCTACAGTATGTACGTCAGTTTCAACTTTGACACGTCCAGCATTTTGAACAGGACCCACACCATCCAGTTTTGCATGAAAAAAAGTCCCCAAAATATTGTGTATATGTGTATATGCATAATCTTTAAACACTTTGTCTGGAACGCATTTTAACTAGGCCCCATTTTAGACAGGAACCCATTAGCTGTGTTAAAGTCACAAAATATACATTATAGTGTAATTGTTTCACTTAATACAAACATTAAAAGTAATGTAATGCCTACATAAAGAGTAGTGAATCACTGATACTAGGAGATTTTGAACAGGACTTCCACCAGCTATTTTTTTTCATTCAAAAATGTTTATTAGGTTTCCTAGAAGAGTAGCAGAAACATATAATGGAGTAGGGTGATTAGACATGTCACACAGATGGCTCTTACAGAGAGTTTCACATGTATGAGATATATGACATCTTCTAAATTATACATAGAAGATATAGAGACATCCGAAGCAATGATCATGCTCGACCTGTGTTGTGCGCTGTTGTCCTACACCCCCGACCACCCCATAGGGGATCAAGCTGTGGCGAGGGGAAAAGGGCAACTCCACCCCACCTTCTAACCTTCAAAAATGATTATTTAGTATAATAGAAGGTGAACAATATTCATATAGCAACTTCCATCAGTATGACATAAGAGCTTCATCATATTGAAAACTTAAGAGGAGCTAGCAGTGTTGAAGTTTGTTTCCTAGGGTAAGAGAAGAAGCAGGGGACAGGGGAAAGAATCAGGAAAAGCCAGGGTACTAGGGGAAAGCGAAAAGGGAGAAGGAGAGAGAACCAATCAACAGGGTTTTCAGCAAGATCAGATGAAAGCTTAAGTTCCAGGTAGGAAAGATATTCCCACATAGTGGGCCCAAGGTTCCCAAATTGCTTCGAACTTGGGGACTGATTTGGACATGATTAGAGTTGAGCGAACCCGAACTGTAAAGTTCGGGTGTCCGTGTCCCGAACCCGAACGTTTGAGAAAAAGTCGGGTTCTGGTATTTTATCATGCATGTTGAATAGCTGCAGGGCAGCCAATCAACAAGCGTTTCACTGTTTTTCCCTAGAAGCCATCACAGCCATGCCTACTAATGGCATGGCTGTGATTGGCCAGTGCATCATGTGACCCAGCCTCTATATGAGGCTGGAGTCACAGTGCTGCATGTGACATGCTCTCAGGTTAGTGTAGGGAGAGGATGCTGCCGGGACTGTGAGGGACAGATTGTGAGGGACAGATTGCAGATCTAATAACTTAGTAGAGATTACTACTACTGCTTTGAGGGACAGATTGCAGATCTAAAAACATCTCATCCTGCATTACAGAACGATCTGATTACAGAACAATCTCTCATCCTGCATTACAGAATGATCTGATTACAGAACGATCTGATACTGGACTAGGTAGAGATTACTACTGCTTTGAGGGACAGATTGCAGATCTAATAACATCTCCCATTTTTCTTCATTTTGCAGCCCTCTAGCACTTTCCAGGACTTGTTTACAGCCATTTGTGTGCCTAAAAGTTTGGGTCCCCATTGACTTCGGGGTCCGGGTCAAGTTCGGGTAACGTTCGGTACCGAACCCTAACGTTTCCGCGAAGTTCGGCTGAACCCGCCGAACCCGAACATCCAGGTGTACGCTCAACTCTAGACATGATCCAAGAGATCTTATGTTTAACTGCAACAAAGGAAATTCTGGGTTGTTTTCAGGCTTTAGCTATAGTTAAAATGCAGATGAGATTAAAGGAGTCCCCAGATGTGAGACATGGTGCTATCACTCCAAACTCATGCAGGTGAAGAGAATGTGGATCCTAATACCACCACCACTAGCAGCCTTTCACCTCCTTACAATGACCAAAAAGGCCTTAGGCATGTATCACTCTAAATTGGTGATGATGATCCAGGTCCTCAAACATAAGTACTCAATTGGACTCTAGCAGGATAAAGATGCTCCCCAGGCATATGCAGATAAAAATGAACACTTTCTAGTGCTCTCTGTAAAAAAATCACATTGTTTATTTAACAAAAAATAGGGTACTCACAGATAAAAGCACATCTACTGGTGCCAGTATGCAGTCATAGCTGTAAACATCAAATCACAAAGATGGCCGCGTGCGTGACTTCCAGTGTATTCCTCCCTCAGGTACGCATTACGTCCTATGGGCAGGACTACTGTGTGAGACACTGCTAGTGGTGGTGGTATTAGGGACCAAATTTTCTTCACCTGCATGAGTTGGGAGTGATAGCACCATGTCTCACATCTGGGAACTCCTTTAATCACATCTGCATTTTGACGGACTGTTGTTTGCGCTGCACTATTTTACTATAAAATAACTCTGAGAGGATTGTGAATTGCCTTTGAGTGTTCAGCTTGCAACCTATTCCATTTAACGATTGAATATATCTCTGAGCTGAATTTCTTTCATATTTCTGGTTTAGCTATAATTAACTTAGTGGCTAGCAGGATAAAGTGGATGAGTTTACAGTGGTTTTTAAAAGTTTTTGGCAGGCCAATTAAGAAGTGCAATTGCAGGGGCTCTAGGGATCTAGCAGTTAGTCACTTTGTAAATTAAGTTGAAGACCTTGCGCCTGAAATCTCTTATCCTGGGACATTCCCACCAGATGTGGGCCATGGAGCCTATTAATTGGCATCCCCTAAAGCAGTGTTCCCCAACCCAGTCCTCAAGGCCCACCAACAGGTCATGTTTTCAGGATTTCCCTCAGATGAATCAGCTGTGGTAATTACTGAGGCAGTGAAACTGATCAAATCACCTGTGCAAATTAATGGAAATCCTGAAAACATGACCTGTTGGTGGGCCTTGAGGACAGGGTTGGGGAACACTGCCCTAAAGCACTGGGGGTCCCCTGATGGGAACATAATGGCCAGTTTAGTGGGCGTTAGATACCATCTTGTTAAAACCTTGATGTTTGCTTCTACTAAAGAGACATTCATGATGCCTTTTATGCCCTGAGACCAACCTTCTGCCATTTCTCTAGATCCCATTGGAGTTGTAGGTCACTTTCCCTAGCCATCATATAGCAAGATTGGCTCGCCGGTAGGGAAAGTGATTGGTAAATGATAGAGATGCCACCCCTCTGATCCCTGGCTTGGCTGCACCAGTGTTCGTACAAAGTAATTTTGGGGGGTTTGGCTTGTTTGTCCAAATTTTATTGAGAAAATGCCGGATTTGTTGGAACCGGAAGTATTCAGAATCAGGTAGTTCCAGTTTGCTCGCACAATAGTTCAGGGAAATTGGACCTATGGAGGTGAAAAAGTGTCCTATCCGGTACAACCCCTTGTCCAACCACTATTTAAATGCCTTGATATCTAGTCCTGGAGGGAAATCTGCATTATGAAATATGTGTACCAGGGGGTGGCCTTCTGAAACCAAGGAGGGCAATGCCCTTAATCTATCCCAAAGAGCCAGAGGGTGAGAGAGAGTAGGGGACAAAATAGGTGTACGATCTTGGGAGGGGACCCACAGCAAGTAATCTAATGTGTAGGATGGGACTGCCTGTCTTTCAATTTGGATCCAATCTGGTTTTTCCTGCCTGGAGTATATTATGGACATTTGGGTAAGTCTGGCTGCTTGGTAGTACCAAAGGAATCTCGGTAAACCCAATCCCCCTTACTTTTAGGGAGGTATAGCGTCTTTTGGGGAAGCCTATTACCTGATCCGCCCCAAATTAATTGAGTAATTTTGCTTTGGAAGGTATTGAGGTGGTCCCTCCTGATAGAGATTGGGAGGGATCTGAACAGGTAGAGAAGTCGGGGAAGAAGTGTCATTTTAATAGAGTGGATTCTTCCCAGCTTGGATAGATCTCCTTTTGCCCAGTTCCGTAAGTCTGCTTGTAGTTTCTGGTACATGGGGGGAATGTTGGTTGAGTACAAGAGTTCTATCTTGGATGTTAAAGAGATCCCCAAATATCTAATGGAGGAGTCACTCCATTCAAATTTAGCCACTTACCAACCGGGCCCGTTTTTTTACATTTGTTGGTAACAAGCTAAAAACATTTTTTTTTTGCTAGAAAATTACTTAGAACCCCCAAACATATATTTTTTTTCAAACACCCTAGAGAATAAAATGACGATCGTTGCAATACGTTTTGTCACACGGTATTTGAACACCGTTTTCATGTGCGGGCGTGACTTACGTATGCGTTTTCTTTGCTGCGCGAGCTCGCGGGGACGGTGGCGCTTTAAATTTTTTTTTTTCATTTTATTTATTTATTTATTTTTAACACTGTTCCTTTAAAAAAAAATACTGATCACTTTTATTGCTATCACAAGCAATGTAAACATCCCTTGTGATAGTAATATATGGTGACAGGTACACTTTTTGGAGGCCCGGGGGGTCTAAAAGACCCCCATCCCTCCTTTGCACTTCACAGTATTCAGATCGCCAAAAACAGCGATTCTGAATACTGTCATTTTTTTAATTGGCGCTGTTAGCCGCCGAGTAAACTGGAAGTGACATTGTGACGTTGTTTCTGGAATTTGCCAAAGGAGACCCAATCGGAGCCGATTTTGGCTTCTGTCAGGTCTCCTTCTAGCCGGCGGAGGCGCCGGATCGTCGCTCTAGTCTCCCGGCGGGACAGGAGGCCAGAGAAGAGTGGCGGAAGGCGGCGGGAGGGGGGATGTCCCCTCCCACCCCCTGGGATAATGACCGAGCAGCTCCCGAGCCGGATTGGTCATTATCCCTGGATAGCCGACCGTCCGCTCTAAAAAATTATACCGGGATATAGCCTGCAGCTGCAGGCTATGTCCCGGTACAGCCGCTTAAAATCAGCCGCCGCCTATTTACAGCACTGGGGCTGAGCCGGTTAAATACGTTTTTGGGTTGGGAGACTGTCTCCGGGTTGAAGCGAGATATTAAGAGCCTGAGACTTGATGACTCCAAGTCCTGAAATCCCTGAGAAGGCATCCAATAGTTTGCAGAGGTTGGGAATAGAGGTGTGCAGTGACGTGATGAAGAGGAGAATTTCGTCTGCAAACAGACCACATTTGTGTATTTGAGGGCCACAGGATACCCCCTGGATATTAGAATTAGAAAGTATAGCTATAGCTAGGGATTCGATGGCAATGGCAAATATGAGAGGCAAAAGTGGACAGCCTTGTCTAGTGCCCCTGGCTATAACAATTGGCTTGGAGTAAAAACCCTGTAGGCATATCTGGGCTTTAGGAGAAGAGTAGAGGGCCTGTATTATCCCCAAGAAACGTTGGCGTAATTCCTCACCTATCCAGGAGGGCAAAGATATAGGGCCAAGAGACCGAATCAAAAGGTTTATGTAAATCCAAGGAGAGTAGCATGCCTCTTAGTTTGGGGCTACTGTCCTAGTTAGATTGTAAAAGGGATATAATGTCAACTGCTCTCCTTATTTGGTCAGGACCTTGTCTCTCGAGGATAAACCCGACTTGTTCTTTATGGATATACCCGCTAATGAAGGATGCTAGGCGGTTAGCTAAGATCTTCATCAGGATTTTCAAGCCATTGTTAATTAGGGATATAGGCCTATAATTTCCTACGTCTTCTGGGTTGTTGTCCTGTTTGGGAATAACGATAATGTAGGCTGAGTTAAGGTGGGGATCGAGAGGGAGACCCTGGGTTTTGGAGTTAAATTTTTTTGCCATGAACAGTGCTAGGGTGCTAGCAAATGCCTTGTAATAGGGTACTGAAAGGCCATCAGGTCCCGGGGCCAAGCCCTTTTTTAAGTATTTTATTACCCCCACTACTTCATCTGCCGTGATAGAGGCTTCTAACAGGATTTTGTGCTTAGCTGAGATAGTAGGTAGGGGTAGGTCCTCAAGGAACTTGGAAATTGCTTTGCCATAATTTGAGGTAGTTGAGCTGCAGAGGTTAGAGTAAAAATCATGGAATGCAGTGAGGATTTTGTCTGGGTTAGCTGTGGGGGGGGGGGGTTGTCCTGCGGTTCTGATCTTGGGTAGAGGGTAGATACAAGTCCGAGGGGAGAATTTAGTGGCTAGCATGGTGCCTAGTTTGTCCTTTTGTGCAAAAAAATTTGTCTCTACTCCGGCGTATCTGTTTCTCAGCTTTGGACGTGACGGCCAGGTTGAGTTCCAGCCTGGCTCTATCAAGCTGGGCTATAGGGACACTTGCTGGGTTTTGTTTGTGTCAGATTTTAAGGGTCACAAAGGCTTTCTCAAGTCTCTCAATATCTGCTAACCTTTCTTTTTTAAATTGAGCGTCAATTTGGATTATTTTCGGCAATTTGGATGGTAGCTTTGTGAGCTGCCCATAGGGTCTCCACGGAGATTCCTTCTACATTATTAAGTTGAAAGTATACTTGTAGGCAGTTTTCAATTTCTTTGGCTCTGACAGGGTTGCTAAGAATCGACTCATTCAGTGGCCAGTGGGAGATGGGTTGATTTGGAGAGCTCTGGCGCAAGGCAAGGATTACTATAGAGTGGTCGGACCAGACCATGTCTTTAATGTGAGCAGTCTGGGCATTAGGGATAAAGCTGGGGGGAACTGGAATGTGATCTATCCTGGCATAGGACTGGTGGGGGTTAGAGAAGTGAGTGTAGTCTCTTTTGGCGGGGTTCAGTTCCCTCCAGATGTCCGACAGGTTTTGGGCGTGAATACATTTGGCCACTTTCAGGCTAGCTTTCATTGGGTGGGTGAGTTGGGCTAATGGGGGTTTGGACTTGTCCAGCCCTCGGTCAAAGACTGTATTGGAGTCCCCCCCAAATATCACTGTACCCTCCAGTAGTGGGGTTAAGGTTTTAAATAGGTTTTGGAAAAAGCTTGCTTGCCCTTTATTAGGGGCATAATAAGTAATAAAGGAGTATAGGTGTTCTTCCAGAGTGCCTTTAACCAGTAAGAATCTCCCCTCTGGGTCTCTGTAGTCGGACTGCCATATGAAATTGCTATTCTTGGAAAAAAGAATAGCCACCCCCGCGGTGCGCATGCACCGGTTCACCGAGATGGCTGCTTGATCTCGGAGCTCTGACCCGCTCCATCATTGCAGCCTGCCAGCAGCCTCTCAAAGGGTCATCACCCCCTCCACTTGAGGGCCCCCGGCGATGGACACCTCCAGGAGAGCCCTCCGGTACCCCACGAATCCGCTTGACCCGTGGCAGAGCCTACTAGCACACGGAGCCCCCATCAACTGGCGGAGACCGCCTGAGAGCCTGCGACCCCCCCCCAGCACCCAGACCACGGAAGGAGCAGCCCTTGGATCCCCCCGGGTCCCGCTGATAAATAGAGTTTGAGCCGGCAGGAGAGGCCACAGCTGAGGCCTACACAGTCCTAAGGGACTCCCAAGTCCCCCGCTGACGATACAGTCGACAGAGAGACTCCACACCACCAGCCTTTGGACACAAAGGGACCCGATCAAGTCCCAGCTAACCACCCTACCATGTAGGGTGAAAAATGATCCATCCGCTGTACACAGAGGACAGGGGAGGTAAAGGTTTGGGCTCCCACTTTGAAGCAGGGAGGCGGCAGCTCCCCAGTAAGGTCTCCTGAAAACATTTCAGTGAAGGAAGTGAGAAGTCATTTGTAGCCCCCATTGAGCAAGCCACCACCTCAACCCTCCCCCTGTTCCCCTTAGACTCCTGAGCCTACTTTTTTGTTGCCCTCAGCAGCCCTGGGCAGAGCTTTTTCCCCTCTTCTCCTACCCAGAGGAGCCCATTTTCAAGGTCTTGCAGGTATGCAGCGGCTGTCAGGAGAGACTTAACCAAACATCCGGGTTTTACAGACCAATCCCCCAAAAACTCCCCTATGCCCGTCAGAACCCAGCTTGACCATAAGGACAGCCTGGAGGACATGGAGGCTGGTGCTGAAGGGGGTTCGCACATTCTCCCTGGTTCCGGTCCCCCTGCTCCTGAACCCATCAACCTTCCAGTCCTTTCGCCAGCTTCTACAGTCTTCCTCCTGGAGAGGACTCTGGATGAGATGTTCACTTCCCCAACTGGGGACCGGACCCCTAATCCAGACACCCCAGGAATCTTGGGGTCCCCCGCACCGACACTGTACTCAGACCTGAGATTCATGATGGAAACCTTCTCCAAAATGCTATCTAGAGGTCTGGCCCAGACTGCCTCCCAAATTACCTCTACCATCCAAACAGACCTTCAAAATTTGGGGTCCAGGATCAACGCCATTGAACAAAAGAAAGATCAAACAATAGCCAGAGCGAACCAAAACACTTCACGTATCCAAGACCTTCAAGACCAGCTGGATACAGCCCTCTCCAAAATTAAAGACCTCGAAAACCGCTCTCGGAGATATAATTTTCGAATCCGGGGGTTCCCAGAATCCATCACGGATGTACCAGGATCTGTTCACTCCTTCATTAAGGAACTTGTTCCCAAGATTCCCGACCACAGGCTGGAGTTGGACAGGGCCCACAGAGCCCTCCAGGCCCCGCGCTCGGATGGGTTTCCCAGAGACATTGTGGTCAAACCACACTTCTACGCAGTAAAGGAGGAGATCATGATACTTCCAGAAACTCTCCCCAGTTGTCTTTCCAGGGCCACCCAATTCAAGTGTTTGCAGATATCTCCCCAGCCACCATTCAAAAGTGGAGAGCCCTGAAACCTCTGCTAGAGGTCCTAACCCAAAAATCCATCAAATATTGTTGGTCATTCCAATTTCGCCTCTCCTTTTATTACTAAGGTAAATAATATGGCTTTTGTACCTTCCAGGAGGGTGAACATCTTCTGCTCAAACTGAACTTTATCTCCCTGGATCCGTCTTCCACCCTTCACTCCAAAAATGTGGGCTCTTCCAAACATCCTTCGCCTCAAAGCCACATTCCTCCGGTGTGGCGTAAGCAACACTCCAAGAGGTCTAAAAATTCTTGATTCATAGTTTTTACGCCTAAGGCACTGTTCACTAACTGGTCGACTTGACTCAAGTCGAAGAGTATCCCACCCCTTGAAGCTGAACTGCTTTATTAATCGTTTTTCAGTTATTTTATACCGGGCCAGGGGGGGGGGCTCTCTATTTGGCTGGGGACCCTGGTTTGGGCACCGCTCCACCCAGTCCCGTTATTTGGTCGGGATATTCTGGGGGATATTCTGGGGGGGTGGTGTTGGGACCAGGGCAGGTGAACGCTATTTGCACAGGTCCTTCCTGGCTCTGACAATGATGGGGTCCTGATTTTCACCTGAAGTTTCAGGTTTTCTTAATGTTAATGTATTATTGTGAGTTATTCGGCTGCTCACGAAGCCGCCAGGGGTCTATAATGATTTTCTTTCCTCTTTGCTGGATGGCTCCCTGGGGGTAGGGGGATAACCTGCTTTGGGTCTTCCTCTCCTCCTTGTTTCCCGGCCGCCAGGCCCTTCCCCCCCGCTAGGGGGAGGTGGGGCCCGAGGGACCTTACTGCTTTTGAAGAAAAATGTTGTTAAGGGGTTAGGCCCAGTTTATACTATACACTGGGCTGTACTAGGGGCAGAGTGGTAAGCATGCTACCCCTCTGTTCCTGGTCGCCATTAAATGGTTTACCCTAGAGCAGAAGTGTTTTTGCCAGTGCGGCAAAAGTCTCTAGTTATCTTATGGGGTATGGGAGCCACTGGCCTGGCTTTCTCCCCCCGGATACGGAGGGGACTGGTGGCGATTGGCCGCTACCCCCCTCTTACTCTCTCTTTAACACTTGTTTCATTTCTCTTGTCCTCTTTCTCGTTTCTCCCTCTGTTCTTATTTTCTTCCCAGGCACCAGGTATGCAGCCTCTCAATGGGCGTGAGAAATTCCCAGACACAAGCTTCTTCGGATGTGAAGTCCTCCTCCCATTTTCTACAGGGTCGGGTAAGTCTTCATTCAGTGATGCATACAACCCTATTGGTCCACCATGACTCCCTCTCCTAATCCTCCCGCAAATGTGAAATTAGCTTCTCACATTGTCCAGGGCCTAAATTTCCCCTTAAAATGCCGATTGTACTTCCATGCTGCTTACTCACAGCATCTGGATGTCCTCCTACTCCAAGAAACCCATTTTTTCAATCAATTTAACCCAAAATTCATACATGCGAAATTCCCTCAATTTTTCCTGGCGAATGCTCCAGATAAGACAAGAGGGGTGGGGATCTTCTTCACTAAAAGAGCTGGGTTTCAATTGTGACAGGAAATCAGGGACCCGGGGGGGGGGGTAGATATATCCTCCTGGCAGCGGAGCTCAGAGGTTACACATACACCTTTGTCTCATATTATGCCCCTGATCAGGGTCAGGTCCACTTCTTCCGGTCCATGCTAGACTCCTTTTTCCCCTATCTTGAGGGGACTGTGATTCTAGGGGGGACTCTAACACTGCTCTAGACCACATGTTTGACAAATCAGGGGCCGGCCGTATTCGCCTCCTTCAGCCCCCGAAGAGGAGCTTGAGGATCGCCAAGCTGCTTTACTCTATAGGGTTGGTGGATGTTTGGAGGGAATTTATCCCGGGATTTTACCCACTACTCTGCACCACACAAGTCTTTTGCCCCACACAAGTCTTTCGATCACATCTTCATGGGGGCCCCCTCAATTCCCCTAGTCTCCAAATCTTTTATTAGGGAATCCCCTCTGTCTGACCATTCGATGGTGGTTTTATATGCCCAACCCCTGTCAGATGTAGGGGCGAGACCCCAATGGCATCTGAAGGAATCAATCTTTAATAACCCAGTCCATTGGACAATGCTGAGGGGAGGACCTTAAAGAGTACTTTAGGCTGAACTCGAGTCCTGAAGTCTCCTACATGACCCTATGGGCAGCCCATAAAGCAGTAATTAGGGGGCAAGATTATGCACCTCTCAGCGAAACTTAAGAAGGAATGGAAAAGTGACCTAATCAAGTTGGAGCAGGATTCTCTCTTACTCACTAAGGTTCACAAAAAAAACCCTTCCCCACAATCCCGTTCCCAATTAGAAGCAGGCATGGTGGCTCTGACTCTTGCTCTAACTGCCCAAGCATAGAATCAGTTTTAATGGACTAACGCCCATTTTTACGTCCAGAAAGATTGCATAGGTCCCAAGCTGGCATCTAGACTCTCCCCGAAGTTTTGATCATTCACCTTCCCTAAAGTGAAAGACCCCTCGGGGGTCCTCACTCAAAACCCCCGCGGGATCATGACAATCTTCCACAAATTCTATGCCAAGCTTCATACGTCGGGATCCCAGACCCTTCGGTCTCCCCTCACCAATTTTTGGATAGCATCCCCCTGCCCGCTCTAGACAGGGAGCATTGTCTCTCCTTGGAGGACCACATTTCGGAGACTGAAATATTGGATGTGATTAAGCATCTTAAAAAGGGCTCGGCCCTGGGTCCTAATGGGTTCTCTACAGCCTATTATAAACGATTTGGGCCCATCTTAGCTCCTCATCTAGTGAATTTCTTTAATTCCCTTCAGGAGGGTACAATAGTCAGCGAAGACATTAACTCAGCCAATATTTCAGTCATACCGAAACCTGGTAAAGACCCCTCAGAAGCAAGTAATTACAGGCCCATTTCCCTAAACATTAACAATCTAAAAATTTTAAACAAGATCCTGGCCAATAGTCTGTCTACCTTTATTGGGAAGTACATCCATAAGGATCAGGTGGGTTTCATCCCTGGGAGACAGGCTGCTGCAAAACTACCTATCTGATCCCCACCCCATTCACAGGGGCACCAGACAGGATTGCCGGCTCTCCCCATTGATCTTTGCCATCGCTATAGAACCACTGGCGATCGCCATTAGGGAACACCCTGACATTCGGGGGGTGAGATGCGGTCCACACACACACAAATGTGCCTTATTCACAGACAATCTCCTTCTGTTCATCTCCTCCCCTCTCGTCTCCGTCCCAAAGGTCTTTCATCTCCTGCAGGAGTCCGGTAGGGCCTCAGGTTTGAAAGTTAATATGGCTAAATCGGCTGCCCTCAATATTAATGTTCCCGAGAGGATCGTTCAACAGCTCAAGGATCAGTACCACTTTTCCTGGAGCCCGGACCACATCACCTACCTGGGTATTAATCTAGCGGCCAGTATTGAACACTTACAGTATATAGCATCAACTACCCCCCTTTATATAAACAACTCACGGAAGACCTTGCCTGCTGGGGGAGGTTAGGCTTCTCTTGGTTGGGGAGGGTGAACTCAGTCAAGATGACCCTTCTGCCAAGGATCCTTTACTTGTTTAGATCCCTTCCCATCCCAATCAAAAAACCCCAACTGCTCAAATTCCAGCCCCAGATCAAAAAGTTTGTTTGGGGTAACAAGGGCTTTAGGTGCCCAGCTGAAGTTCTTTTGAGGAGATGTAACCAGGGAGGCTTGGGGCTCCCAAACCTCTGGAAATATCAGGCTGCCCAATTGGCACAATTTTCCATTATTCATGCTTGGACCAATAGACCAGACTGGGTAGGGATCGAGAGACGGGCAGTCCCCCTCAGCACCTTAGATTTCTTGGTGTGGACCCACCCCAAATCTAGACCATCAATTCTTTCCCCCACCCTCTCCCATTAAGTGGCGCTATGCGACTCCTTATTTGGATCTGCTAATTTGGCCTCACCCTTCAGACCACTGCAGCATGTTTTTAACAAGCCCCGTTTCCCCCAGGTCAAGATATCCAAGCTTTTGAGTGGTGGACCAACAAGGGCCTCTTTAGAATTGATAATTTCCTACCCTCCTCTGGCCCTATCTCCCTCAAGCATTGCACTAGCAAACTTGACATGCCCCTGACTAAAAGGTTCCACTTCCAACAACTTCACCATTTTATAGCCTCAGTATGGAGGCTAAACCAGCGCAAGCGACTATTACCCCCTTTGAGCAATGGTGCTCAGACATCACCAGCCAAAAAGGAGGTATCTCCATAATATACGCATCACTGACGGATCACCCCGTGAAACCCCCGTATGCCAAGAGTTGGGAGGGAGACCTGAACATGACGTGGGATGCGGATAAGTGGTTCTTCCTTTTCCTGAAATCTTTCAAGGGCATAGTTAATACTCCACTGATGGAAGCCAGCGTAAAGGTGATTTCTTGCTGGTATTTGGTCCCTTCCCGTCTCTTAGTCATGTTCCGGAACTCCTCACCATTGTGCTTTAGAGGCTGTAACCTTCAAGGTACATACAAAAAGAAGTTGCATTTCAAATTGTGCCACCGTCCTATTATATGTAAATACAAACAGATATGGGGACAAACCCCATATACAATTAGGCGGACTTTGCGGGCACACACAAGACCAATAGGATTTATAAAACATAAGAAATTTATTATGTCATTTTAAAATACAAAGGTATACAAAAATTGTAAAAATGTTGTCCATAGACCATATGAGTACCCCAACAAGGGGAAACCCTGATATCAAGATAATCACACACTACAGTATGCCAAGAGATGATACATAATACCAAGACTATGTGCATACGGATAGAGCGTGGATAGTCGATGCGTTTCGCAATGAGCTTCCTCTGGACTGTTATCTTGCAGACTATAAGTAGAAAATATACATATTCAGGTATACCTTAACATACAGACTTCTAAAAATTGTACAGGGCCTCAATCTCAATAGCCACAAGCCTGGTATTAGGGGGGCAGTAGCATTCCCCACATTAAAGGGGTGAGTATAATTAGGGAATTTCTCTGTGATTTCCATAAACAAAACAACTTCATTTTGGCTGCCCTTGAACACATTCTCACCAAGAATGTGTTCATCTTTGATGACTCCCACTACCTCCAGATACAGGGAGTTGCGATGGGGACATGTTGTGCCCCATCATATGCAAACCTGTATCTGGGGGGGTGGGAGAGGGCCATTTTTTCTGATGACAGGTTTGGTGCCTACTGGCCTCATATCCTCCTCTGGCTCTGATACATAGAAGATGTGTTCATGCTGTGGTAGGGGTCAGAGGAGGCATTAAATGCGTTCTTTGCATTATCCATAAATGACTTTAACCTTAAATTTACGATGCAATCAGAGTTAACTAGTATTCCTTTTCTAGATATTCAAATTTGCTTAAACAATGAAGGTGAAATAGTGACCACCCTATATAGAAAACCGACAGCCGGGAATACGGTGTTACACGCCCAGAGTTTTCATCCGGAACCTCTGGTGCGTAGTATACCATACTCACAATATTTACGGCTTCGGAGAATTTGTTCAAGTGATGAATTGTTCAAAAAGTAGGCTAATGCCTTACTTGAAAGACTGCTATCCAGGGGATATTCCCGCACTCTTTTATGCAAGGCATTCAACAAAGCATACCGCTGTACCAGGCAGGATGTGATGTTTCGAAGACCAAAATCTACCCAGGATCATACAGTCCGTCTTATTACCCCATATACAAGGCAACATGGAGCCATTTGAAAAAATGTCCGAGATCATTGGTATTATGTATCATGTATCATCTCTTGGCATTATGTAGTGTGTGATTACCTTGTAGACTTTGATACCCCTTGTTGGGGTACTCATATGGTCTATGGACAACATTTTTACAATTTTTGTTTACCTTTGTATTTTAAAATGACATATTAAATTTCTTATGTTTTATAAATCCTATTGGTCTTGTGTGTGCCCGCAAAGTCCGCCTAGTTGTATATGGGGTTTGTCCTCATATCTGTTTTGTATTTACGTCAAGGTACATCCTGCCATACATGGTGGGAATGTCCTAGGATCAGGGGTTCACTCAAACATACTTACTTTATCCTATTGGGAGCTAAACTCACTCTAGCTAGGGCCTGGAAAAAGCCCTCTGTCTCCTTTAATGCAGCTAAGAGAAAAATCACCTGGATCATGACCCAGGAAAAATACGCTAATATCCTCCTAGACTCCTCGGTTAACTTTGACATTGCCTGGGCACCCTGGAAGAAATACCTTAACTTTCCCTCATGACCCAGCCTCTTTTTCCCCAAGGTAAGGCATCCCTGGTGACCCCCTTCTTTCTCTTTTCTCTCCTTTCTGACTTCCTTCTCTTCCCTTTCCTAGAGTTCTTATTTGGCTTTTTCCTGTTTTTCTATTATGGTTATGTCTACATGGAAGTGACCCCCCAGGGTCAGCCAGTTCCAAGAGTACGTTATCTTGACCATTCTGTTGTTATGTGATGACATGGACTTTCACTGTATTGTTCATTTAAGCACAAGAGACTCCATTTTATTCACACTGCTGTAATGTGTTCTGTAACCTTCCCTTATAACACAGATACACTTTCTCCTAGAAGCTCGTTCTCTCTCTACTCCCCCCTCCCCTCTCTATGTTTACTTTTGTTTTCATTTTGCAATTATTTCTATTCGCTAGCTTTTAATAATATATTTCTATTTGTTAGTTTCTAATAACATTTCACACCACCCCTTTCTTATCCATGTATAAAGTATCATGTAATAATAAATCTTGTCAGAACAGACATTTTAAACACAGAGATTGAGTCCTGTGGATCTGTTCCTGCAATTGCAAAACTAACTTTTATTTTTAGAGTCACAACCAGAAATTTCCATAACAATATGTTATCCCAGCATTGACTGCTTGTGGGCGGCGCATGGTAGGGACAGATAAAACCCACAGAAAAGAAAAGAGATGAGGAGGGTCTCTTAGTGAGTGTTTTGTCTATTGTCATAAACCCCTTCTATGTTTTAGAAGCAAGAGGGTATAGGCACAAGTAGAGAAAAGACTGGCCAGTCATTATGGGCATTAATTTAAATAAGGGAGTGAAGGGTAAGAGACCCTCAGAAAATGCCCAGAGCAAGATGAGCGCTAGAGAATATATGAACCGAAGGTACGGTTCTGCCTATAGTGAGCCCCTAGATAAATAGGTAGAATGGACAAAAGGAACAGCTAAACCTTTAAAATCTGAAGGGACGTTTGATTTACAAGTATGGCAAACTTTCCTGCACGATTATGGCCCACTACTGTGCAGTGAAGGAATGTGGAGAATAGCTTGCACATGGGAGACAGAAGCTAAATTAGCAAATGAAACTGGCTTGACGGAGATGTTTAATAAGGGTACTGCCCAAATTTACTACGTTTGGCCAGAAGTCTCTGTAGAGGAGGACCCCCCACCTTATGTGGCTGCCAGTTTGGCTTTAAGAGACCCATCAACAAAAGCACAAGAATTAGATTACATGAAACACACAAAAGATGACCTTGGCAATATAGTAACCAGCAGAGGTTTAACAGCCCCATATCAACCTACAAAGTGGGATTTGGCTCGTATTTTAGAAACAGATGATTGGCATAAATCGGAAAGCACATATGCAAAATTAGATCTCTCTGAACTTAAGGCTTTGGAGAGCGAAGAGAGATAGAGTCTGAACTGCCGGGGAAAACCATAATTTCCAAGTTGTGGCAGCAAGATGAAGAGAGAAGGAAGGGAGAGCCCACCCCTTCTGCCCCTGTCGCTGAGCAATCTGTTACAGTTTATCCTGTCAGAACCCAATTCGTTTTTGAAGGTAATGCTGTTGACAGTAAGTCCCAAATTAAATGGCATGTACCTTTTAGTCCCTAATAAATGAGAGCCATATTAGAGGGACTGGGAGATCCTAGAAAGAATCCAATTGGGTTTGCAAACAAACTTAGTGCTGCACAGGAAGCAAACGAGGCTTCTGCTACTGACATTCATCAGCTTCTTATTAAAGCAGTGGGAAGCAACATGTCAGGCTATATACTTTAAGAATGTAAAGTAGATGTCACAAAGCTTGATAAAATGGCTAGTGGAAGGAAGGTTTGTGAAAAAATGAAGGAAAAATTGCCCCAAATATATGGACAAACCAGACATGCTGAATTCATGAATGCTAAGCAAGGAAAGGAGGAAGCTGCAGGAGCTTATTGGAGATGGTTAAGTGATATGGCAGAGGAAGCAGGCCTTAAAATAGAGGAAGAAAAAAAGGGAGAAACTGCAAATCCATCTACACAACTGGTGAAACAAAGGTTTCTTGATGGTTTAATACCCCAGTTGAAAGAAAAGTTGTTCACAGCAAGGCCTGAGGTAGGCAATATGTCTATTCAAGACCTCCTGCCTATCCTGTTATCTATAGAGAACAGGATTAATCAGAAAGACAGCAAACCCAAAGTTATGTACACGGGGAAGCAGAGGGGAAAAGGAAGAGGAAGAGGTAAAGGCAATTTCAAAAATTATGGCAATCGGGGGGCCAATCATATGCTACAATTGTAATGGGGAAGGACACATAGCCAAATTCTGCCATCTTCCTTTCCGTAGACTGGAAAGGAGCTTAGAGGCACCTCATGCTGATCCCAGTTCTCTGCCAAAAGCAGTTAATCAGGCATAGGAAAATGGCATGCCAGTGGCAATCATGTTAAATAGGGGAGACAATGGTCCAGAGGCCAGAGTAAAAGTATTTTACAAGAACTCCCCTATCCTGGAGGAGAAACAGAATTAACCTGTTTAATTGATACTGGTGCAAGCCGAAGCGTGTTTAATACAGAGGACTTACCTCCAGGATTATTATCTGAAAATGTTATCTTTGGTATTGGCCTAACCGGGACCTCTACTGATTTGGTTGAGTCCAAGCCACTTAAACTCAGGCTAGGACAGCAAACAGAAATTGTCACTAAAGTGTTAGTTTCAGACACAGTTCCTACCAATTTTTTAGGAGCTGACATTTTGAACCAAATTTTAGCAAGCATAGACTACACTCCTACAGGAGTTCAAGTGGTCAGTAGTCTGTCAGGAGAAGTTTTAAATTCTGCCTGTGGAGTGTTTTTAATCCAAGACTCCACTCCACCATTCCCACCAGAATTGGAAGTGATTCCTGCTGATTTATGGGCCACCAGAAAATATGACGTAGGTCTGCTGGACTGCACCCCAGTTATGATAAAAATTAAACCAGGAGCCCAACTCCCACAGATTAAACAGTACCCGCTGAGTATTGCTCAGACTGAGGGGATAAAGAATCAAAACACTCAACTGAAAGCAGCAGGGGTTGTTGTAGTAATTAAGTCCCAAGCCAATACACCCCTGTTTCCAATTGCAAAGAAGTCAGACAAGAAGGGTGGGTGAGTGACATACCGCATGGTGCATGATTTGAGAGCCATTAACAATATAATTGAGGCAGACACCCCAATTGTGCCAAACCTCCGCACTTTACAAAGTGGAATACCTGCCTCCAGCACCTGCTTTACAGTGATTGATCTTGCAAATGCTTTTTTTCAGTGCCCCTACACCCAGATTGCTGGCACCTTTTTTCATTTACCCATGAGGCCCAAAAGTTAGCATGGACAAGATTGCCCCAAGGCTGTGTGAGTAGCCCTTCTGAATATAATACTGCGCTAAAGCAAGTATTGGACCGTTGGTCCCCCTCACACCCAAACACAGTTTTGCCTTAGTACATAGACGATTTGCTTATTTGTTCTGATACAAAGGACATTTGTAGCAGAGAAACTGTAAGCCTTCTCATGTTTCTCTATAACAGTAACAACAAAGTCAGCAAAGAGAAGCTACAATACTGCCAAGAGAAAGTGATCTTCCTGGGTCACTGCATTTCACATGGAATCCGTCACCTAACTCCAGATCGAGTTAAAACTCTACAAAAATTTGAAAAGCCAAGAAATGTATGGCAACTACGTCTCTTCCTGGGGTTAGTGGGATATTGTAGGGACTGGATTCCAAATGCATCAGAACTTATGTCTCCTCTATATGAGGCTAACACTACAAACCCTTTCAAACTCACATGGGACAATGAATTGCAGATGAAGGAGTTTATTAATATTTTGTCTGAAGCTCCCGCCATTGGACTTCCTGACTATAAAAAGAGCTTCTCATTGTTTTATCATGAAGTCAATGGATTTGCTGCAGGTGTACTCACCCAGCTACATGGAGATAAACAGAGGCCTGTGATGTATGTATCAGCCTCATTAGACCCTGTCATCAAAGGCTTCCCCAGTTGTATGCAAGCCATATCAGCCTGAATTTTGCTGCTAGACAAAGTAACTGAACTTGTACTAGATTCTGCTCTGACCCTGTATGTGCCACATGCAGTACAGGAAATCATGAATCAAGTAAATACCAGCCATATGTCTGCCAGTAGATTTGACAAGTACAAGTCTGCTCTTTTTGCTCCATCAAATTTAACAATCAAATGATGTGTTACTTTAAATCTGGCTACTCTTCTTCCTATAACTGATGAGGAACATTCAACAAATGGTATTGATGCAGAACCTGAGAGTTTTTCTCATGATTGTATGGCTCTGATGGAGGTAGAAAGGGCCTCTGTCACCCCAGCAAAAGATGAGCCTTTATCAGTAGACCTCGGTAGATACTTATCCACACACAGTGTTAGACTATTTCCGAGTAGAAAACGACCCCACTGTCTCCGGGAAAGATGGAGGTAGTCTCGGTATGTTAGTACTCTTTTTGAGAGTCCAAGACGTAGTTATGGTAAACAACTTACAAGGAGTAGTCAATATCCTTCTTCTCATCGGTCTAAATTTCATTGTGTAGTAAACTAACAATTTAAACTACCTCGTTTTTCTCGTCTGAACATGAACAGTTTAGATGACCGTCTGTATACCGACCATAAATGAACTAAGTACTAAAGGACATGACGTACACCGTGTATGTCCCAGTCTCGTCTTAGAT
>BLSH010034226.1:270484-286292 GCA_018402905.1 Glandirana rugosa
AGTCAGGTATTTTGGAATCTTTTTAGTCAGAACTCTATAAAGAAACGTCTCAAGACTGATTTTTCTAAGGTTTTATGGACTGATGAAATGAGAGTGAGTCTTGATGGGCCAGATGGATGGGCCCGTGGCTGGATCGGTAAAGGGCAGAGAGCTCCAGTCCGACTCAGACGCCAGCAAGGTGGAGGTGGAGTACTGGTTTGGGCTGCTATCATCAAAGATGAGCTTGTGGGGCCTTTTCGGGTTGAGGATGGAGTCAAGCTCAACTCCCAGTCCTACTGCCAGTTTCTGGAAGACACGTTCTTCAAGCAGTGGTACAGGAAGAAGTCTGCATCCTTCAAGAAAAACATGATTTTCATGCAGGACAATGCTCCATCACACGCGTCCAAGTACTCCACAGCGTGACTGGCAAGAAAGGGTCTAAAAGAAGAAAAACGAATGACTTGGCCTCCTTGTTCACCTGATCTGAACCCCATAGAGAACCTGTGGTCCATCATGAAATGTGATATTTACAAGGAGGGAAAACAGTACGCCTCTCTGAACAGTGTCTGGGAGGCTGTGGTTGCTGCTGCACGCAATGTTGATGGTGAACAGATCAAAACACTGACAGAATCCATGGATGGCAGGCTTTTGAGTGTCCTTGCAAAGAAAGGTGGCTATATTGGTCACTGATTTGTTTTTGTTTTGTTTTTGAATGTCAGAAATGTATATTTGTGAATTTTGAGATGTTATATTGGTTTCACTGCTGAAAATAAATAATTGAAATATATGGTATATATTTGTTTTTTGTTAAGTTGCCTAATAATTATGCACAGTAATAGTCACCTGCACACACAGATATCCTCCTAAAATAGCTACAACTAAAAACAAACTAAAAACTACTTCCAAAAATATTCAGCTTTGATATTAATGAGTTTTTGGAATCATTGAGAACATGGTTGTTGTTCAATAATAAAATTATTCCTCAAAAATACAACTTGCCTAATAATTCTGCACTCCCTGTATATATGTGTGTGAATATATATATATATATATATATATATATATATATGTGTGTGTATGTACATGCACATGTATATATTATATTGTGTGTATACATACATTGGGTATGTATTGGAACAGACACTTGACAAATCTATTTTATATTGTGTTGTTGTGCAAAGACGCATTGGTATTTGGGACTGGTCATCTAATTAGGCATTTCAAAGGGGGTTTTGATAAAAGACAGATAATGCCTCCATGATATGTTAATAAAAGACCACCTAGGAGTTTATGATTACAGCTGTTGACGGCTTAGGGTCATTATCTGTCGTTCTTTCAAGACAAAAGGCCTAATTAAATTGGTCAATCACTCTTAGCCACCCATGGGGGGGAGAAATGTGTATAAGAGGGAAGCCTGTTGTAGGTAAGGTATGACAGGAAGACTGGGTTCCTCTGAAGTGGTCTCAATGCTACACTATTCCTGTCATCAATATTCTCTACACCTATGTTGGATTGTATTATCTCTTTTTGACTTTGTTCTGTATGAAGTCAATAAATGTTTCTTTCTGGAAGAACCGGGTGTTGCGGAAAATTAACCATCATAATAATAATAACTAAATAATAACATTCATTCATCTATCACTTCATTCATCCACTACTACATCACTACACCTTGTATCCTAATGTCAAAGACTACATTTCCTTCTCAGCCCCACATAACAGATATTCCAGGATTAATTACCTTTTCCTGTCCCAAAAAGACTTGCACCTTCTCACACATGTGACGATTGAGCCAATAACACTCTCGGATCACCATCCACTACCCGAAGAATGCTCTTTCACTAAAATATGGAGGCTAGACTCCTCCCTGTTAACGACTGAACCTGACATACTCCACATTCGCGGCAGTATCACAAAATTTTTCTCAGAGAACAATACACCAGGTGTTTCACCCCTCACTCAGTGGGAAGCACATAAAAGTGTGATTAGAGGCCGCTTCCTAGCATTAAAAGCTACCCGTAGCAAGGAAGAACAAAAGATGATAGAAGACCTGATTAACAAAATCCGTAACCTGGAGGGGGGGTGTGGCCTGACGCGAGAGGGAATGGACGCTTCTTCTCAGAGCTCCAAGAACCAAGAAGTATCTAATCTGGAGGAATCCAGGAGATCCTGCAGAGGGTGAGTAACATCAGCACACCTGGGCACCCCCGCACACTTTATCTGTCCCCCGGGACCAGTATTGAACGGGGGGAACGTCCGCAATCTGCTGCGCTCACGGCACAGCTCGGAGCTCCAGATGGCCGCCACCATCTTAGCGGTCCAGAACGCCAGCTACACAGCAGCTAGCAGCCTGCCTCCTCTCCATCCGTGCCTGGGACGACCCTGGGAAAGTCTCCCACGGCTGCCCAGGAACCCCACTGGCTAATCAGCTCCTCCACGGGCACTATTAACACTGAGGCCTAGTGCGCGCCACCGAGCCACGGCCTCAATTACGAGCCGGCGACCCGAGGCCTAGTGGCGGCCGACAAACCTCGGCCTTGATTTGCCTGCACACCCAACAGAGACTGCCCTCTGCTGCCCCACACCAGACAACCTGACAGAGAAGGGTAAATCACCCTGAGCACTGATTAGACCCAGGCACCGGGCTGCAACCCTCCTATTACTTTTACCCTGGTACCCCCACCAATATAAGCTCATAAAGGGAAAGCTGCAACAAGGACTGAATCTCCCATAGGATCTCCTGCACCAATATCTTAAATATAAAAAGGAAATCAGATCACCAAAATGACTGCCTGAATCCCTAACCTTGCTCCATAACCTGGATCGCAGCAACCCAAAGTGAACCGTATCCCCAGAAGTCGCACGCCCAGCGATAGGGGAGAGAGAGGACACAAGGGTATGTGTCAGCAACTGGTGTGACCAGAAATGTGTGAACTGCACAGAGAATATCAGACACAACGTAAAGTGAATAAAGTGATTTATTAAAAGAAAGGTAAATGGTGATCAAAACGCACATCCAATATAACAAACCGTGAAATGTAACTAAATAACAAAAAGTAGTAAACTGCCTAAATAGGTAAAGGGGAATGTCCAAACCGTAAACGAAGCCAGGCCAGGGTCATACACGGGAGATCAGCAGAGGGGGCAGGGAGCAGGACAGGACAGGCACAGGGAGCAGATGCTGGAGAACACGGGGGGAAAAGCAGGCTGCGGACAGGGGTCCCAGAGCGGATACAGGACTTCCGGATTGCAGGCTACAGGATTCAGAGGCACATGGAGACAAAACACCAAGGCATCATGCATATGGCAGTCAGGGTTTAAATATCCTTCCTGTAACGAGCATCAGGTGGTGACTCATGGGCCTCTGATTGCTGGGAGACACTCGCTGGTGGATACTGGAATTGCAGCCAAAGAATCCCCGAGCCGCAGCGCCACCTGCTGGAGGGACTATTCCTGACAGTATGTCCAAAAAGAGACATAAACCAACCGCCCCATGCCGCCTAACCCATTACTACTCCACAGCTGCGATTATGCAGAAATCCCAAGACGGCACCCGCACCGGGAGCTCCAAACAAAAATGCATGACAGAACCACCACCTCAAAGTCCAGTTCCTCAGCCGCAGGAACTAAATAGCGCCACAACGGTGGACTCCAGGGAAGGTATGGACACTATACCTCCGCCAAATACCACCCCATCTGATATGCATACAGATAGAGGCAAGAGACTAGCCACATCACCTGCAAACTCCCCTCATAAGGAACCCCAAGCTAAAAAGCAGCTATGGTCCACCACTAATGACATGATACATAATTCTGAGCACGCCACCTCTCTGGCATCTATCCCAGTCACAGACAACCCTGTCTCGGAAGCAATGTTAAAGTCTATGCTGCTCACCTTACAGAAAGACCTACACAAAGAGCTGCAAATCTCCATCTCCCAGATGAATGACAGAATAGGCTCCTTAGAAGAAAGAGCAGATGCATTAGAGGATAACATGCAAGAGTATTCCAGGGCACATAATGAACTACTTGACGCACATGAACACCAAGCAGAGGACATACACCACATCAAACTAAAGCTGGCGGACCTAGTGGACCGGGCCAGACGAAACAGCATAAAATTTAGAGGTATCCCGGAGTCGGTAAAAACTCAAGAGATAACCCCATACCTACAACAACTTTTCTTAAAACTGGTCCCAAAGCTGACCACCCATGACATCTTAATCGACCGAGCTCACAGAATTACCAAACCGGCACATCTACCTGCTGATATACCAAGAGATGTCCTTGCTCGGATTAATTTTTTCCATGTGAAAGAGCAAATCCTCTCGACTGCCAAGACCGCAAAATCACTCCCAGCCCTATACGCCAACGTAAAGCTATTCTCTGACCTCTCTCCGGCCACCATGGCACTACGCAGAACCTTTGCACCTGTCACCTCGGTTCTGCAAGAAAACAACATTACTTACAAGTGGAGCTTCCCAACCAAGTCTACCAATAATGTACCAACACCAAATGATCACTATCCTCTCACCCAAAGAGGGATACAAGAAGCTAACAAATTGGGGCTTGCTCCCCCTTCCACCCAATGACACAGGACAAAGGAGATCGGCTCCCACGTCTACTAACTCCCGCAACATACCATCCTCAATGGGCGGAACACCCCAATCCATGAATGCACCCAGTCCCCATGCTACACCGATCCGGTAGGGGCATTCTGCATCCACAATACTTTTACCACCCCCAGGTTACAGTGTGCAGAGCACACCACTGTTTAAGATCTGTTTAAGGTATTACATATCTTTGTTCTTATTCGTATTACTAAACGTTTTGTATTTCTTGACCTGACACCATTGTGGTAGCTATACACGCTTCTGCTAACCAAATAGTACAACTGTACCTCTGATATAGGCTGCAAGAAACTAAGAAGTAGGGCCCCCCACCGACAGCGGGTCTCTCCTAGCATCATCAACCATCATGCCCATCACACTTACCTCCATAAATGCTTAGGGGCTAAACTCCCCTTTCAAACGTAACTTACTATGGAAAGAAGCCCTATATCACCACACAGATGTACTCTGTGTACAAGAGACTCACTTTTCCAGTCTCAAACAACCCCCATGTAAACACAAAAAATACCCTCATTGCTTTTTTGCAAGCTCCTCTCAGAAAAAAAAAAGAAGTGATGATTGCCATAAGCGCATCAGTAAACTTCACATTACACCACTGCTTAGCAGATGAAGATGGCAGATACCTCATCCTTTCAGTAACGATCGATAACCGCCCTTTTACGATTGCAAACATATACGCACCCAATATGGGCCAAAAAAAATTTTTCACCAACATTCTTGCCAAAATAGCTCCGTTCAGATCCACGTCCTTATTGCTCTGTGGGGATTTCAACGAGATCGTTGACGCTCTACTAGATACCACCAACCCCACTAAACGTAGACCCTCCACCCTACCTTCTCTCCTACACAGAGAAGACCTATATGATGCTTGGAGATGCCTGCATGATACGGAGAGGGACTACACTTTCTACTCCTCCCCACAACGTTCTTACTCTCGGATTGACCTTATAATCACAGATAAACATCTATTGCAGTCCATTGAGCAAGCACAGATTGGAACGATTACGTGGTCTGACCACGCCCCAGTATTGATCAAATTTTCCGACTGCACTAAATCCCCCAGACACACAATCTGGAGACTCAACACCTCCCTCCTCAACAACCCGACCTTTGAACCACAAATTCAATCCGAGATTGAGAACTACTTCCTGAATAATCTAAACTCTGTATCTGACTATAAAATGATTTGGAATGCTCACAAGGCTTGCTTGCGAGGTCTCTTCATTAAAATAGGGGCACACGCCAAAAAAATGCGTACATCCATCACAGAATCATTGCTCCACAAGATTCGTACCCTGGAACTAGCAAATAAACAGACCCCACTACCAAAGCGGCCGCTGTTCACTGAGGTATGAGCTCAGTGAACATCTCCGTTCTAAGTTTGAACTATACATCAAACGTCTGAAGTGGTCTCAATGCTACACTATTCCTGTCATCAATATTCTCTACACCTATGTTGGATTGTATTATCTCTTTTTGACTTTGTTCTGTCTGAAGTCAATAAATGTTTCTTTCTGGAAGAACCGGGTGTTGCGGAAAATTAACCATCATAATAATAATAACTAAATAATAACATTCATTCATCCATCGCTTCATTCATCCACTACTACATCACTACACCTTGTATCCTAATGTCAAAGACTACATTTTCTTCTCAGCCCCACATAACAGATATTCCAGGATTGATTATGGTCCGACATGTCCACTGAAATATCGCAGTACCGCAAAAAATCGCCGCCATTACTAATAAAAATTAAAAAAAAATAAAAACCCCAAAAATGAATTCTCATCATCCGTAAACGCGACGACTTTTGCGCAAACCAAACAATAAACGCCGATTGCGATTTTATTATCGCAAATATGAGGAAGAATATAAATCGGCCAAAAACGGTGAAAAAAATGTTTTTTTATATTTTTTTTTGGATTTGTATTTTAGGAAAAAGTAAGAAATTTGGGTTTTTTTGCAAAATTGTTGCTCTTCATTTGTTTATAGCGGCAAATTTCGTTTGGGTACAACGTCGCACGACCGCGCAATTGTCAGTTAAAGCGACACAGCGCCGAATCGCAAAAAGGGCTCCGGTCCTAAAGCTGGAAATCCTTCCGGGGCTGAAGTGGTTAAACGGCAACTCTCCAATAGAAAAATCCCTTTCCTCACAACCCCCCAAGGCAAACGTATAAGCAACCCTCTTGACATTGCCAATGAATTTAGCAAATTCTATGCGAACTTATATAACTTAAACGAAACAGACCCCATGACCCCCCAAGACCAGAAGACATTGCTGAATTCCTGTCCGCAATCCATCTCCCCATGATCTCTCCTGACCAACTAACAACCTTAACGGAGCTTTTCACCACTCGAGAGGTACTAAAAGCTATCAAGCAACTTCCCCTTCACAAGGCACCCAGCCCAGATGGCCTCCCAAATGAATACTACAAAAAATATGCCACACTCCTAACCCCCCATTTATGTGACACCTTCAACCAGCTAACATCAACAGGGAACATCCCCAATGAGTCTCTAGAGGCACTAATAGTCACCATACCCAAACCCGGAAAAGCGCCAGATAACCCAGCTAATTATCGACCCATCTCACTGCTCAACACTGACACTAAACTGTACGCCAAACTCCTGGCACAGCGCCTCTCCTCTGTCATTCCTCAAATTATTCACCCAGATCAGGTAGGCTTTGTGCCAGGCAGACAGGCAGCAGACGGAACAAAACGCTTCGTGGACCTCATACAATGGGTGGAAAACACTCGAACGCCTTCTCTCTTCCTATCACTGGATGCAGAGAAGGCGTTCGACTGGGTCCACTGGCCATATATGGAGCCGACACTCCGTAAATTCGGAATATCAGGAACATTTTTAACAGCCATACTAGGCCTCTACACAAAACCAAATGCACGGGTATGGACCTCGGGTGTAGCATCCGACCCCTTTTTAATAACTAATGGCACAAGGCAGGGCTGTCCGCTTTCCCCCTTAATATTTGCATTAATCATGGAACCATTAGCACAGACTATTAGATCCACCCCTACAATTACCGGAATTATGGTCGGAGAAGTAGAACACAAAATTGGCCTATACGCCGATGACGTCATTATAGCCATGACCAACCCAACAACATCCCTTCCCGCAGTCCAACAATTACTAGACTCCTTCAGTGCAATCTCCTGATACAAAGTAAATCACAATAAGTCCCTCATGCTGAACATAGGCCTAGACCCACGAACTACCAAACATATCTCTACCACCTCCCTGTTTGCCTGGGCCCCCAATACATCTATTCTATACTTGGGGATTTGGCTGACGTTTCCCAGTCAAGCTCTATTAAAAATAAACTATGACGACCTTGTAAGTAAGCTCTTGTGGCAATCCAAAGAAATAAGCCATATAATCCCCTCCTGGGCGGGCAGAATCGCACTAGTTAAAATGTATCTACTCCCGCATATCCTATATTTATTCCACACGCTCCCTCTGCCCTTCCTACAAACTAGATTGAGTAAACTGCAGAAAATCATCAACAACTTTATCTGGCAGCAGAAGCGACCTAGAATACACAGATCAGTACTCCTGACACCTGCCCAACAAGGTGGCCTAGGTGCACCCAACATACAAGCATACTATGAAGCGACAATCCTAGACCAGCTGAAAACCTGGTGGCTACCAGGCAACCCCACCACCTGGAAGCAAATAGAGGCCACCGTTCTCTCAAAAGACCCAAGATTGGTCCTAGCTGCCACCCTTATTAACCCTAAACCTGCACATCACTCACTAGGAACTATAAACGCCTCTCTAAGGGTACTGGTGGCAATCATACAGAGTAACAAGGGACTCTCCAGGGATACCCTAGCACTTATTCCCACTGAAGCAATACAACTTTTGTCACCAGATCTACCTCTCACCAAAAGGGATATCCTGTATGTATAAGATGCTCACTTCCCCAACCCCGGATCTACTCTCTCCCTCCATCAGCCACTGGGCCACCCTCACAGACAACCCATCATCACTTGAACAATGGCAAAACGCCCTCAATACCCCACGGTGCTTATCACGCTGTATCACACACTGGGAATCGTTGCAGAAACTGTTTCATAGATGGTACTTCCCACCAACCAGATTGGCAGCAATTTACCCCTCCACCTCACCCAAATGTTGGAGAGGTTGCGACCTCAATGTAACCTTGAGACATATATGGTGGGACTGTCCACACATTAGACCCTTCTGGCAAGACATCGCAAACCTCATTGCTACCTTGTGTGACCTCACCATACCCAAGGAGCCACTAGACTTACTATTAGGCCTCTCGGTCCCCTCATGGCCCAGACACATACAAACCCTAGCGACCCACATTTTGATCGCAGCAAGACTTGCATTAGCGAAAAAATGGAAATCGCCCCAGCCTCCTCGGCTACTAGAAGTCATTCACATGCTGAACTCACAATATCAGATGGAATACTCATTTGCTAAGGCCAACATGCCCATGCAATTCTTTCACAGAGCCTGGGAAAAATGGTCCTCAGACTGGAGAAGCATCCTTACTTCTCAATGATAGGAGTTAAAACTGACACATGGTGGCCCACACCCCATAGGAGCCTCACTAACATACCCATCACCCCAGCCTATAATTCTACGCATCAATCCCCTAGCAGCAGCGAACTACCCACGCCTATCGGCTTCTGATAACATATCCTCATACCACAGATGTCAGAACCTTTTAACCTACTTCAGTGACTTTCTCTACTAAAGTTATTCTTCTTACTCATAGAATTGTTTAGTCTTATATACGCATGGAGATTGCGCCCCCTCCCACCACAGTTTGCTCCCTCTAGGGGTGGCGATGGGTGTAGCGCAACTCCACGCATCATACTCTTCTTTGTACTCATGTTTGTACTCAACATCTTAATGTACTGTTTGCTTATGTTCTCCCGATAACAACAAATTACCAATCTGTATGCTCAACAACGCTACTGTAACTGTTGTAATCTTCTCAAGAAAAACTTAATAAAGACCAAAGTTTAAAAAAAAAAAAAAATCCATAACCTGGAACTTGCCCATAAGAGATCCCAATCTTACCGTGAGTACAAGGAACTCACACACGCAAGGGAACTTCTACATGATGAGATTGACTGCAAAACCAGACGCAAATTCATCCTAAGCCACAAACTTTTCTACAAGTTTGGCAACAAGTGTAGTAAATACTTGGCCAGAGCCATCCAAAAAAAGAAAACTACCATCAATATTCATACTATCAAAGACTCACAGGGTAAGACAAACACAAAAATCACAGACATAGCCTCTCATTTAGAGAAGTACTATTCAAACCTATATAACCTCCCCAAACAACTTGCCACTCAGGGCAAACAGACTAAATGATTGTCAATTATCTGGGATTTTCTCAGTAAACATTGCCCAGCACCAATTGACCCGGAGGAAGCACAATTACTAGAACAACCTATTTCAGACACGGAACTTAAAAATGCACTGAAACAGATGAAATCCAGTAAAAGCCCAGGACCTGACGGGTTTACCTCGACTTATTACAAGACCTTTATTGACATTCTTTCCACCCCATTCCTCTTAACATTTAACTCAATACCCACCTCAACTCTCCCATTCAATCGATTACTGGAAGCACATATCACAGTAGTACCAAAACTAGACAAAGATACAATGTCGGTAACCAGTTACAGGCCGATATCCCTGTTAAATGTGGACATTAAACTATTCGCTAAGGTCCTAGTGAAACATATTCTACTAATTCTACCTTCCCTGATAAATAATGACCAAGTAGGTTTTGTTCCTGGACGTGAGGCCAGGGACAACACCACAACTGCCATCAACGTGCAACACTAGATGCGCAACAGAGGCATTAAATGTTTTTTTATTCCTAGACATGGAGAAGGCGTTTGACAGGCTGGCCTGGAACTATATGGGGACAACGCTGAAACATATTGGCATACAAAACACTATGTTCAACTATATTATGTCTCTATACACGACCCCCACCACCCGAGTACGGGTTAACGGCCACCTGTCAAACGCCTTCTCTATACACAACGGGACGAGATAGGGATGCCCCCTCTCCCCTCTACTTTTTGTACTAACTCTAGAGTCATTTCTGAACTGCCTGAGATTGAACAAGGACATAAAAGTCCTAGAGATTCCCGGCACAACCTATAAAGTAGCCGCATTTGCGGATGACCTGCTTCTTTTTCTGCAAGACCCACATATCTCCCTCCCCAACCCCCTGAGAGACTTTACATCTTTCCAACAAAATTCTAATCTAAAAATCAATAAGACCAAGTCGTACGTGCTCAATATGACTCTCCCCAAGGACACTCTAGCCCAATGCCAAAGCAATTTCCCCTTTCAATGGAAATCTGACACGGTTAAGTACTTAGGGACACATCTAACGGCTGGCCCGGCTGACCTTTATGGCAGAAACGACCTACCTATACTCAAAACCATTAATTTAGCTTTTTGGCCAGAACCATAAATGCTTCATTTGGAGAGGAGTCAACAAGGCCCGTGAAACACGGAGGTGGATCGCTGATGTCTAGGGAATGTGTGAGCTACAAAGGCACATGAAATTTGGTCAAAATTGATGGCAAGATGAATGCAGTATGTTATCAAAAAATACTGGAGGAACATTTGCATTCATCAGCCAGGAAGCTGAGCATGGGACGTACTTGGGCATTCCAACATGACAATAATCCAAAATACAAGGCCAAGTCGACCTGTCATTGGCTACAGCAGAATAAAGTGAAGGTTCTGGAGTGGCCATCTCAGTCTCCCTGATGAAATAGCGCCACCTGCTGGTGAAACAAATTGGTAGCAGCCTGCACCTCTCTGCTGCCACCCCACTCATCCTATGGAGACATCGCTCCACTCCAACCGCCTCGGACCTGCCGTATAGGAAATGACAGGACGTCACTTCCTTTGCTGAATTACCGCGGCTGTGAGTCCCACAGCAAGTATCCGACCCACCTTTACCGAACAAAGGTTTTACCGAACAAAGGCTTTACCGAACAAAGGTTCCACCGAACGGAGGCTTTCCGGTTAGCAACTTCATATCGGCTTACAGTGAACAAAACGGTCCTTCTTTTTGACGTTGGACCCAGACTGAACGATCGGTCCCTCCGACATCCGCAGCTTGCCAGTATGATCAACACTTAGCGCAGTAACTGTGAGTACCCTGGAATACTTTAAGAACGGATGGTATGCTCCACTAACCTCTATGTGAATATACAGGATTTATATCTGATCTGGCTACCAACGGTTGCTATTTCTATTTAGCCTACACATGGTTTCACCAACGTAATAAGTATTCAGCTTAACAACTGCAAGTATCCTAGAACTTTTTTGGAACAAACTGATCATCCCATTGCACTTTAGATGAACACATAGGACTTGACATTAGACTCATCATCAGGCTCAATACTGCTTACCCACTACACTATATTATCAGGAGTTCTTTCCTTCTATACACGATGCTGATATTGGACTGTATTGTGCGCAGCATTCATTTGATGATGTCTATCTGCTCAATTTGACCTAGGCCATCACTGCTGTTATTTTTTATTTTTTTTTTTTTTTTTAGTCATAGGATCTACTTCACATTGAATTTTTGAACTATACCAGCTTATCATATGGTTACCCTGTACTGATGAATCCAGTACCATACCTTCGCCCTTGATTTCTTTCAGGGTGCTGGCCATAAGCAACTGTGTATTTTCATTCGACTGCTGAAGTGTGATTATTCCTAGCTGTATGGAACACGGGCAATAGATGATCCGGAGGTCCCCAGTATTGGCAGACAGCCATTAATGGCGTGCCACCTGAGTGGTTTCCCAGAATACATCTCCAAGTCCAGAGTTAGTATATTTAATAGTAATATTATACATTGTCTGTATGATGTTGTTGGGGGTGGCCTTAGAGGCTGTTTTTAATGACAACATTGTCTATTTTTAATGTTTCTATGTCCTCACACTCACTGCTATCTTCATCATTTTTGACTGATCATTTTTGTAATAAAGCTCTTGCACCTGTTATACTGCTGCTTCTCCCACATTTTTGAACTGTCTTTGGGGTTGCCTCTGTCAACCCACCCCCTTTGTTCATGTGCATTAACCATTCAGTTCTCTGTGGTGAGATCCACCTCAATTGAGGTGAGTCAGTACTCTCTGCATGCCCAAGCCTTCCGGCATTCAGGGTGCTTGGCCCACACCCTGTTTTTGTCCCCCTCCCCAATTTTGTCATAGCCGACCTACAAAACTGGGACAAACCCTATTTTAAGTGGTTCGGCCGAGCCGCAATACTTAAAATGAATGTCCTCCCAAGCATCCTATTCTTGCTACAGGCGATCCCAATCCAAATCCCTCAGGCATTTTTCACATCCTTCAGAAGATGCTGTACCAGCTTCCTCTGGAAGTGCAAAAACCTTAGAATAAGCCACACCCAGTTGACCAGACCGAAATCTAGGAGGTATAGGATTACCATACCTTAAAAATTACTATTGGGGCTCCCGTTTGACAAGGATTGTCAATGGTTATGCCCATGAGAACTGCAAAAATTGGGTGTATATCGAAAACTCCTTCACTGATACCCCACTTAAATTGGCCCCATGGACTTATACACACGATGTCTCCCCAACACTTAAACAACACCAGCTCATTCAAGCAACACTGCTTCAAAGACGTGTGGGAGGAAAACAGGTCTCTCAACCAACTCTGGACCCCTTACTCCAATTAAGCTCAACCCCGCTTTTTCCCCCAGTATGTCACATCAATTTTTAAATGAAATGTGGCCTCACCCTGACATGAATGCCTCTCACTTCTTCAAGGATGGCACTCTCCTAAACTGAAAAGCAATTATGACCTGTGACCCCCAACACCCCAATCACCCCCTGGGTGTATTTTTAAATCCGCCACTTTCTAAGGGATATCAATAGAGACTCAGCTGTCTCCCGGCCACGTACTCTGTTTGAGAATCTCTGCTCCCAAACAAATACTCAACGACACCTCACCTCCACTATTCACAATATGCTTTTTACAGATGTTACGCCTAGCTCTGGAATAGTGAGCTCACGATGGAAGAGAGATTTGCAAATGGAGGTCTCAGACGACCAATGGGAAATAATTTTTACACACAAGATCTCCATTTTCGTTTTAGGGTGTTCCCTAAAACAAGCAGAACAGCTGAGCTGGTTTACACCTGAAGTGAGGGGTGATAACTCACTGATGGGGAGCATGAGGTGTCACACCTGCTGTTGATTTGGATGGACACTACTCTTTTTTCACTAAAGGACTTGTTGGTGTTTTGGATATTTCTTTTCACCTTAACACAAATCATGGTTTGTGGACTATACAAAGGACTGTAATGGTTTATATTTTTGGATAATAGTACACTGAGACAAAGGGTTTTCACTGCAGCACTATTTATTGACAGCGCACCATTTTGTTTGTATATTAAATTGTTTATTGTATTGCTCAAAGAGGGTTGAGTAAGGTAGTACCACAATCTAGTGATGTTCATTATTGCTGCAAGGAGAAATGAATAATAGTTGATCTAGAGCCAGATGAGAGCTTTTCCACTCCAATTCTTAGTAGGGTAAAGGCAGGGTTAAGTGGGATTGATAATGTTTCATTTCAAACATTTTTTAAATCTCTGCTCTCCACTAAACATCAATATTTTTTACATACATGATGTAAAATTAGAATTAAATAATCCTGTCAGAAAATTTAGTAAAGTTTGCTGAACATGTACATTCAGCTATAGATTTGTATACAATAGTGGATTTTGAGGTTATTACTTTTCTGAAAACTGTTCACTTTATATATTTATAAAAACATCTGAAGTCATGTTTTGATATTTAGATAGATAGATAGATAGATAGATAGATAGATAGATAGATAGATAGATAGATAGATAGAAAAAATGAATAGATAGATTTTCATGCTGCTATTTTTCTGCCATCCTGAAACTTGTCAAGCATGAGGTCAGTTTTAACAATTCTGTTTGAAGCTTTATATGCCTCCAGCACAATGTAGTGCACTGTAGAGAAGTAAATCCATCACCTGCACAATATGTTAATTTGCTTTTTGCTTTGTCTCTAACTTTTCACCTTTAGGTTAGCTGAACAACATGCTGCTTTAGGCAGAAGCAGCTGTTGTACCATACCTTAAATTAGGTTTGGATTCAGTGGTATTATCTCACGCTGGCAAAGATCCAAACTCCAGTTTGACAAAAGATAGAAAAAAGTTCATGTTAATTGCCTAGAACCTAAAACATATGTTAGTATACATTTTTTTCTTCACACTAACTTTTTGAAAGATAGGAACATATATTTATAAAGATGAGAAATAGACTTCTAAAATTCATATGATAGAACCAATGTCTTTATTTTTAAAACTGCATAAGATTGACTTTTATATTATATATTAGTTAACCAGTTCCCTACCAACGTATAGTGAAATGACGTCGGCAGGGACTGGCCGTCGATCCGGGAGGACGTCATATGACGTCCTCCGCTTCTCGCCGCTACTGCGGGCCCCCAGGGGCCCGCACAGCGGCGATCGCGGATCGCTCGTCTGCCGGGGGGTTGTGACCGGCTGTGTCCAATCACAGCCGGTCACAAACGAGCCTCACGTGCACGCCGCTCGTGCGCGCCCCTGGGGGCGCGCAGCACGGCGATCGGAGCTGAGGCTTATCCCTCGGACAAAGCCCAGCTCCAATCCGTGTAAAGAGCCAATAGATTTGGCTCTTTACCACGTGACCGGCTGTGTCAATCACAGCCGGTCATGTGATGTAAACAAACCGCGGTAACGAGCTGTTACCACGGTTCTCCCTGTCACACACCGATCGTGTGTGACAGGGAGATTGCGGTAACAGCTCTTTACCGCCTACTGTGTACACCAAGCACACTGATCACCCCCCCCCAATAAAGAGGACCTGTCACCACCCCGTCAGAGTATCTGTCACAGTCCATCAGAGTACCTGTCACCTGTCAATCAAAGTACCCGAGTACCTGTCACCTGTCAATCAAAGTACCCGAGTACATGTCACCTGTCCATCAGAGTACCTGAGTACCTGTCACCTTTCCATCAGAGTACCCGAGTACCTGTCACATGGCGCCAAACAAATGTAGTGTACTGGCCGACACTAACTGTGTCGGCCAGTGCACCATTTCTCGGTT
>BLSH010034226.1:297599-312878 GCA_018402905.1 Glandirana rugosa
TTCGGCCCTCATGGGTATAGTGACAAGACGTTTTACACACACAGTGAAATTTACTTTGGCCCTTAGTCACGTGTAGAGAAGACGTGTTAATAAATTTATTCCCGGTTTCATTTAAAGTGACACACACATTTTGCAGAACAGTGATATGGGTACTCCCGGCTTATTTATACTTTTTTGACAGTTTGAAGATGATTTTAGAACAGTTCTATGGCCTCTAATGTTAATTAATACTTTTCAGACCCGTTTTGAAGATGATCTCCATTTTTGCATTTTTTATGTTTTTATTTTTTAAAAAAATATTTAAAGTTATTTCCCTGTCCCCATTTCTTTGTAGGGCACTTGTCCCACCCTTACCCCCATTTTCCTTCCTTTTGCAGACCTCCAGGACCTTCCTGGACTTTTTTACAGCATTTTTAAGATTTTTCATTAAAATTACCAGAACCCCGAACCCGAACCTAGACTTTTTTTTGAAAAGTCCGGGTCCGGGTCCCGGACACCCCAAAGTTCGGTACGGACCCGAACTTTACAGTCCGGGTTCGCTCAACTCTACTGATGACATCCTACTATTCTTATCCTCCCCATTAATATCTGGCCCCAACCTCCTCCCCATCCTCAACAAGTTTGCAGCCGTCTCAGGTCTAGTGGTCAACCCAAAAAAATCTCAAGCTCTGAACATCTCTCTCACACCAATTGAACTGGAGACCATACAAGGGGCTCTTCCCTTCTCGTGGGCCACCACTTCAATCCCTTATTTGGGAATTCACTTAACCGCGCATTATATGCAACTCTTCTCACATAACTATCCAGGGATCCTGAGACAGGTAACTGACTTGATGATGCAATGGTCCTCCCTCCCCATTTCTGGCTTGGGAAAATTAATGTAGTTAAAAGGACCATTTTACCTAAACTGCTTTACTTGTTTAGAGTCCTGCCGATCCCTGTTCCAGCATACTATCTAAGGCTCCTCCAAAAGAGGTCAACAAACTTCATTTGGGGTTCACACAAACCCAGAGTGGCCAAGCATACCCTGAAGCACAGTGGTGGCCTAGGTGTTCCTAATTTTGCAGTATACTACAAAGCGGCACAGTTGGCAAGCCTAACTAAGTATCATGCCACCCAAGAGATCCCACTCTGGGTGGCAATTGAATCGGTCAAATGTGACCAATTATCTGTCTCTAACTTGTTATGGCTTCTCCCAACTGACCGCTCAGCTCTGCACCACTCTATCATCAAATATTTCCTCATGCTCTGGGACAAATTAAGAGTTAAACACAAACTACAATCCCCCCATAATCCCCTCCTTTCCTTCCTAAAAAAACGACTGTTCACCCAGCTTGGGAATCCCCAACAGCATTCGTTAACTGGACCTCCCTAGGCCTAATTGGGCTACATCATCTGGTGACCCCTTCCTCCTTACTCTCATTTCCAACACTAATTGAATCATCAAATATACTCTCTTCAGAACTGTTTAGATATCTTCAAATCAAGAACTTCTACTCACCATTGGTGCACAATAATTACCCCCTTAACCACTCCTCTAGCTTAGAAAATATCTGCAAACAGAACCCTCACACTAGGGGTCTTATCTCAACCCTATATGCCCAACTTTTGGTTAAGCCAGGATTTGATAAGCCACACTACACTTTGAAATAGAAGGAGGATCTTCTAAGGGCAGGGGGTTCTTCCAAAAAAGTGGGGTTCTTTAAATAAGTGGGCACTTCAGTTCTTGCAACCATCCATCCATCCATCCATCCATCCGAACGCTGCTTCTCTCTCTTCACAGGTATGTCTGTATTGTGATCGCTCCACCCAAAAACTGAACCATTGCTATCCGCCTATGCCTTTTAACATTGGTATGTCTGTATTGTGATCGCTCCACCCAAAAACTGAATCATTGCTATCTGCCTATGCCTTGTAACATTGGTATGTCTGTATTGTGATCGCTCCACCCAAAAACTGAACCATTGCTATCTGCCTATGCCTTTTAACATTGGTATGTCTGTATTGTGATCGCTCCCCCTAAAAACTGAACCATTGCTATCTGCCTATGCCTTTTAACATTGGTATATCTGCTTATACTAGCTTCATCTTCCTTAAACTGAACACTGAATGACTGCTTACATGTCTTTGGTGAACTGCTCTTGTCACTGCTGTTTAAATTACATCTGTAGCCATGTTCCTAACATTATGATGTTTATTTAGCCTATAGCCTTACCTAAAATTTATGGTTTTCTTATCTTTACAATCTTGGCCTGTGTTGCATTTTGATTGCAGTTTTAGAAGTTTAATGGGATAGCTATGTGCCTTATATCATCTCCTAATTGATTAATTGTTTACCTCCACCCCCACCCATCACAGTATAAAACCAAGCCTTGCTTATGGGGGATTAGCATTGCAGGGGGTTCTTCCAAAAAAGTGGGCAGTTCAGTTCTTGCACTTCAGCGATTTGCACAAAGCGCATACTAACAAGAAACTACTTTATCACCAGACTACAGGTAACCTCATTTCCAAAACAAAACACTTTCCTCTCTAGAACATGCAGACCTTTCCTCTCCTATTCACAATAGCAGCCTCTCTCCTCAAACTATCTTTTCTTCATCCATCTTCCCCACCCCACAATCTGTACATATCATCCTCACTTCTCCCCTCTCCCTGTTACTGCACTCATCACCTCTTTCTAACTCTATGCCCACATGATAACAAAACCAGGATGCTCAAGCATGTCCCCTCATATAAATCATATTCCCATATTACTTCCATTTCTCTTCTGCTTCTCCTAGCCTCTGGAGATATTTCCCCAAACCCTTGGCCTCTCTCATTTAACCACACACATCACCACCACCCCACACCCTTTGGCAGTAGTCGCAATCTACACAATATAATCTCCATCCCCCTCCTTCCCAAAACCACCCTCCCCTTACGCTGTGCCCTCTGGAACGCCCGCTCTGTCTGCAACAAGCTCATTGCTGTTCACGACCTATTTCTCACTAATTCCTTTCATCTACTTGCTATCACCGAAACCTGGCTCCACAAATGCGATTCTCCTCCTGCTTCCCTCTCCCATGGTGGCCTTCTCTGGACTCACTCCCCTAGGTCTAATGGACACAAGGGAGGTGAAGTGGGATTCCTCTTATCCCCACAGAGCACCTTTCAGGTTCTTCACTCTCCTCCCTCTCTGTCACTCTCATCATTTGAAGCCCACTGTATACGTCTATTCTCTCCAACCTCCCTAAGAATTGCTGTGATCTACCGGCCTCCTGGACCGCTGTCAACTTTCCTTGATGAATTTTCTGCCTGGCTACCCTACTTTCTATCTTCTGAAATTCCCACAATCCTTCTTGGGGACTTCAACATCCCACTTAACATGAACACTACTGCTACTTCTAAATTTCTTAGTCTAACTTCCTCCTTTGATCTGAAGCAATGGGTACAGGCTTCTACTCACACTGATGGGAACACCCTCGACCTTGTCTTCTCCTATCTATGCACTCCATGCAACTTCTCCAACAATCCTTTTCCCTTCTCGGACCACCACCTTATTGGATTCTCTCTCTCCCTGTCTTGCACCACCTTCCCCTCCAATCGCCTAACCGTTACCCGTAGAAACCTTCGCCAACTCAACACTTCTCTCCTCTATTCTGCTACTGACACCTCTATGAAAAAATCTCACCCCTGTCTTGCCCCAACCAAGCCACTGCCATCTACAATAAATCCCTGTCCTCCACCCTGGACAAGCTTGCTCCCCTCACCACACACAAAATCAGGCCTCGACCTGCAACCCTGGCAAACAAACGACACCAGGAACCTCAAAAAGTGTAGCCGCGCCCTTGAGCATCTGTGGCACAAGACCAAGTCCCTCAAAGACTTCAACCAATACAAATCTGCCCTCCAAAAATACAATTCTTGCCTCCACACTGCCAAGCAGACCTATTTTACCACTCTTATTAACACCTTCTCATCCAGTCAACTCTTCTCTACCTTCAACTCCCTACTTCGTCCTCCACTGCTTCCACCCACTAACACACTCACTGCCCAGGAGGTTGCTAACCACTTCAAAAGCAAGATTGACACAATTCGTGACAAAATCTCCACTCTACAGGCATCCTCCCCAGTTGACACCCCATGTTAACAAGCACAATCGACACTATCCTTATTCAAACCTGCTACTATAAACGAGGTTGCTAAACTCCTTTCTAATGCCCACCTAACCACCTGTCCACTGGACCCTAATCCCTCTCAAATACTACGTTCACCCTCTGACTCTATCCTGCACTCTCTAACTCACATCTTCAATCTCTCCCTCTCTTCTGGCATCTTCCCCAATGCTTTAAAACATGCATTGGTCACCCCCATACTCAAAAAGCCATCCCTGGACCCTACCGATCGAAACAATCTGCGCCCTATCCCCTTGCTCCCCTTTTCTTCCAAACTCCTAGAATGCCTAGTCTACAACCAACTGAGTGACCACCTTGTTAAGAATAAGCTACTGGACCCCCTTCAATCTGGATTTTGCCCTCAACATTCCATAGAAACTGCCCTTCTTAAACTCACAAATGACCTACTAACTGCAAAAACCAATGGACACTTCTCTATACTCCCACTCCTGGATCTTTCGGCTGCCTTTGATACTGTCGACCACCCCCTCCTCCTCAAAAAACTTTACTCCCTCGGTCTTCGTGACTGTGCTCTTCAGTGGCTCTCGTCCTACCTATCCCATCACACCTTCAGCGTAACCTACAATTCTACCTCCTCCTCTCCTCTTCCCTTCTCTGTTGGGGTCCCCCAAGGTTCTGTTCTTGGACCCCTCTTATTTTCAATATACACCTCTTCCCTGGGTCGGCTGATAGCCTCCCACGGCTTTCAATATAATTTCTACGCTGACGATACCCAAATCTACCTCTCCACCCCCAACTCACCCCATCAGTCTCCTCACGTATCACTAGCTTATTAACAGACATATCAGCCTGGATGTCCCACCACTTTCTTAAACTCAACTTGTCCAAAACTGAACTCATAATATTTCCTCTCCCACGTTCCAGTTCCCCCGACTTCACTGTCAAGAGCAATGGCACAACCATCCACCCATCCCCACATGTCAGGGTGCTTGGTGTTATCCTGGACTCTGAACTCTCCTTTTGGCCCCACATCCAATAACTTTCTAAGGCTTGCCGCCTCAATCTCCGCAACATCTCTAAAATACGTCCCTTCCTAACCAATGAAACCACAAAGCTCCTGATTCACTCCCTGGTCATCTCTCGTCTCAACTACTGCAACTCCATCCTCACTGGCCTACCTTTAAATAGACTATCCCCTCTACAGTCCATCATGAATGCCACTGCCAGACTCATCCACCTTACAAACCGTTCAACGTCTGCCACCCCCCTCTGCCAATCCCTCCATTGGCTGCCCCTCGCCCAACAAATTAAATTTAAAATACTAACAATCAGCTACAAAGCCATCCACAACTCTGCTCCCAGCTACATCACCAACCTTGTCTCAAAATACCAACCTAATCGTCCTCTTCGCTCCTCCCAAGACCTCCTTCTCTCAAGCTCCCTCATCACTTCCTCTCATACTCGCCTCCAAGAATTCTCCCGAGCCTCTCCCATCCTCTGGAACTCCCTACCCCAATCGGTCAGAATGTCCCCAAATCTATCCACCTTCAAGCGATCCCTGAAAACTTTTCTCTGCAGGGAAGCCTATCCTCCCACCACCTAATAACTACACTCCTTTTTTCTCAATCAGCTCATCCCCCGCAGTTTACTGCCCTTTGGTATCATTTAACTCTCCCTCCTAGATTGTAAGCTCTAACGAGCAGGGCCCTCTGATTCCTCCTGTACTGAATTGTATTGTAATCGTACTGTCTGCCCTAATATTGTAAAGTGCTGCGCAAACTGTCGGCGCTATGTAAATCCTGTATAATAATAATAATTATAATAATCTAGGGTTTACCCTTGACGTTGTTGATTGGTCAGCAATCTGGTCAGCAACCAAATCATCATCATCTAATATACAGGCGATGGAAACCAATTTCCATGTCTTAACGCCACATTTGGTGGTCTTGTCCCATAGTACAAACCTAGAAAGATATATTTACTCTAGCATCCCAAATGTTTGACATCCCACTAATCCCAGATCTGGCAGTAGCCCTACTAAATCTGAAACCGGACTCACTATCCTGTAAAAATTCAAACTTTTTCTCCAACTCCTCACAGCAGCAAAACGAACCATAGCCAAAGCATGGAAATCCCCGAATTTAGCAATTGTCGATGCTAAACATAGAATGACTAGGTTCATGATACATGTCAAAATGGAAACCATAGAAAAAGAACAGATCTCCAAATATGATCAAGTCTGGCACCCATGGATAACACACTGCTTACCACCAACCTTTGACCAAACGGTCCTTCTACCGTGGTAACCGCCACCTCAACCATTACGACCAGCGCAGAGCTAAGGAGGCGACCAACCCCATTGACTTCTCCCGCTCTCTACCTCTCTTTTTCCTATTCCTCTCTAAACCCCCCTCTTATCTTTCCACTACCAGAGAAATTTTGTCTTTTACGAATTGTGCTTGAGTTTGTATAATGCACTTAACAGAGCTCTTATACTGCATTAGGCCTAAGAAAATGCTAGTTGATCACCCACTACCCCCTCTACCACACAGTTTTGTTCTCAATTGGGGTGTCAGGGAGTACTGGGTAAACTATTGTACAACTATACGTAAGCAAGTTTAAACCGCAGTACCCATTTATGTTTCGAGCTCCAACTTGATTGTTAAAGGATAGCTTATATGCAGTTTACATTTCATTTTATGTATTCAGCAAGTCTCTGTACATTCACTACGATGTTCATATTTTTGAAAATCCAATAGAAAATCTTCAACAAAATATCCCATAAGTCCAAAGAATATGATAGAGAATGACAGAGAACTAGAGGTCTATATTTGGATCCATAAGCAATTCAAATGATCTGATTGGATAGAGCATAATTCCATATTGGCCTATTGAAGAACATTCTTTTTACTCAAACCAAGGATAAGCTGTACTAATTGAGCAGCCTGAAAATATTTCATCAAATAGGGCGGTCCCAGTCCTTATAGAGTTCTAGGTGTATATAACATTCTTCTATTAGTTCTATACCTGTTCCCAACAAAGTGAACCAATGAATCATGAAAATATCTATTTCCTATTTATTGATTGATATGATAAGGGTTTGGGAAAGATAAATTAATTTCAGTAGAAAATGTAGGGGTCGTTATACTATTAAAGCATTGTTAGTTTTTCAAACACACTTCAACTATAGCAGACAAAAATGGTCGATATTTAATTTTACATGGCACATGGGGTACTTCCTCTGTTATGCTCTGTAATGTCTACACCCCTAATGCAACCCTTCATAGTCTCCTACTAAAAAATTGTACATGCCCTATGCCCAATGCCCAATGTACTTGCTTATAAGCAGAGACTTATCAGCTGATCAAGATTGATTAGGACTTAAAATCCCTTCACTGCCAAAGCTTTGCGAACATTATCTAAATTATTTTGCTAACTCATTAGACACTTTTCACTCTATGATGTGTGGACAGTGCATCATCCTGTAGTGCATCATACTCTTTCTATTCTATGTCACCTATATATATACTAAAATAAATTATTTTCTAGTAACCCTCTGCTGCTTCACCCCTTTGCAACTACAACACAAACCTAATTACATGGTCTGGCCATGTGTCACATGTCTCAAACACCAACCACTGCCATCTTACACAAATTAAGAAACTAAGGACTAAACTGAAAGAACTGACCTTAAATAGAGTAGAGAAACAGCTTGCATCACTGACCCAATGACATTACAAATGGGGAAACAAGGTCCACACACTCTTAGCTCATAAACGAAATGAAGATACAGCACCCAAAATGTTATGCACTATTAGACATTCAACAGATAATCTCCACTTTGGCCTGAATTGCTAAAATATTTGAAAACTAATATACCAATATACCAACCTTTAAATTCAGGAAATAATTAAAACCCTACCAAACATCAAATCCCTGGGCCCAGGTGGCCTTACTTAGCTATACTAAAAGACTTTCAATCTATACTTGGGCAACATTTGTGTAAGCTCTACAAAGATTTTCTGCAGGTATAACCTACTACATCCACAATGCATTCATATAATACAATACATTTCCAAGTAAGGGGACCTCCAACCCATAGACTCATGGTATTCAGACTTTAAAATTTTCAGTAAAATTTTAGTGAACAGGCTATGATAGTTTCCTCCAGCTCTCATACGCAAGGATCAAGTGGGTTTCCTACCTTTCCACCAGGCAGGAGACAACATACACAGAACCATAGATCTCATTGATATTTTACAATGACAAGGTGAAGAAGGAATTGTTCTTAACTTCGATGCTGAAAAAGTGTTTGACTGCCTTATTTGACCCTTTAGAGATCTCTGTAGCTCCTCAATTCCTCTTCTAAAACACTGGATCTTCTCTTCCACTTCCCAGCATTAATACTGGCTCATCAAAGATATAAATGCAAATGCTGCAGCAGTGTAATATGTAAACATTTATTGAAATTATTATTATATTATATTATAATTTATATTATATATATATATATATTATTAAAAGGTTATACTCACTTGACAGAAAACATCTATAGGCTTATCAGCAAATGGCATCTCTCTCTCCTGTCTCTCACAAGCTTTGATGGGAGAGCCACCCATCGTGGTGATGTCACATTTTGCGCCTAAGCATTTTGCAACATATCTATATGACTTAATAGGAACAAATTCTAAATAAACATTTTACAGAAGAATAATGGAGTGCAATCTGTCAGAGGCCCATAAAACCTTTATTTGCACTAAATATGAGGAAAACCAATTAGATCCTTTTCCAATATATGCTCAACCCCAGAATCTTTGATCAGCGTTTAAGATGTCTAAAATAATCAGGATCAATATATCATATTTTTGGAGTTGCCAAAGATACAGCCATTCTGGTAAAAGTTGGAGGCCCTAGGCTAGGCTATACCCTTTTACAAATAAAATCCAACTAGATCCATCTGTTAATGTCTTGGGACTCCTACCGCAGAGGGTGCCTAGGTCTGCCAGAAAGCTACTTTTGCATGCCCTTACCGCTGCCAGATGTCTAACTGCTTTATACTGGAGATGGGCACGTCGACCCAATTTACATTGTCACATTCAGGAACTCAGATTGAAGGAAGCACTTACAGCAAGATTGAATAGCACTCTTGTGAAATGCAAATGCGTGTGGGAACCCTGGGTCTGCATGGACACTTCATCATTAGCGTAGATGGGCAGCATGATTCAGAGATTGACACAGGCTTGCTGTCATACTCTCTCTTACCTTTCCCCGCAGCCACCTCACTTCTTTTCCTACTCACTTTCTGTGAAGGCAATGTTTAAGTATTCATCTTGTTGATTTCCTATGTTAAATATTCATGAATTGATGATACCTACCTCCAAGGCATGTTGTGGGAACATATTGCTAAAATTTTGAACACCTGACATATATGCTATGATCAAATGATTTCTTTGAACAAGAATATGTGATTCCTACTACTGTACTACATAATATGTGTTTGTATTGCCTGTCACATTCTTGTACATTTGATATAAGATTTTTTTTAGGCTGAACTTGTAAAGCCATGTGTGTGTTAGAAGGCCATGCTATGTTGTGACTTTTGAAAACTTTATAATAAAAATGCATTTAAACCAAAATAACTTCAGTAGCAAATTCATCCTCCAAGATGAATATGAACTGATCATCTTCCAATCTCCTCTGTCATTGTCTTAAGAATAGGGGATAGTTTGCTTTATAAAGAGACTAAACTTTAGAAGTAAGATGTATCTAAGAATAGGACATTACATAGAATCTGACCATGGAAAATGAAACGTTGTCTTCAACAGATAAATCGTGTTTAGTGGCAGAGACAATTTCAATGCTCATAGAGTTATTAACCTTAAAATTGATGAAAACTCAACTAGAAGTTTTAAAGATTTGAGAACATCAAAATTGTAGATGTCATAAACATAAGAAAAACATCAGTGGGAGTGCATATGTGCGGAGCCTCCGATATGGTTGCTTGAGCCCAGAGCTCCAACCTGTCCCGGCCATCCAGACCCGCCTAAGCCATAAGTAGAGCCTAATCCCCCCTCCCAGGGTGCTCCAGAGGTGGGGGCTCTCGGGGGGCTTACCCAGTGTAGCGGGTCTCCACGGGCATCGCAGTGTCACTCACACCCGGCCCGCCCAGCTACGCGAGTCCGCTGCTTCGGCCTACACGCCACCGTCAAGGCAAGAGGCGGGCGCTCGGCGAGATCCAGAGAGGGAGGAACTCAAGAGGGGATCTGGATTCCTCGTTTCCCAACAACCCAGACACCACTCCTGACGGGGGGCAGCCACAGAAAATGTGGGGACGCTCCGCCAGGGGACTCATCATCAGCCCCAGCAGCCGACCCTGGGCTCGGGCCTACTCACTGCTCCTATAGTGCAGTGCTGCAGGAGAGGGGGAGGCTTGCCACATGCCACAATAGACTGTTCCCTGTCCCCTGTGTACTGCCCAGCCTGTCATTCCAGACTTCTGAGGGGCTATCACTCTCACCATCCTTCCATCATTTAAAGTGACTCTGGGGGGACTACATTCAAACCCCACACCACTGAACAGGGCCCATGCAAACAGGGGCTGTTAGGAGGGATTTAACACACCATCCAAGCTTTAACGACCCTGCCCCAGGGGCCTCTTACATGGCTTCCGATGTACAATTGGCAACTGGGGACAGGAGTGAGGACATGGAAGCTGGATTGGACGGGGGCTCCCGGGTCCTCTCTTCCCCGGGGCCGATAATTGGGGCTCAACCTACACCCCAGGAGCTGTCACCAGCCTCTACTGTCTCTCTCTTGGAAAGATCTCTTGATGATCTATTAACCACCCCACACAGAGAGCAGGCCTCAGGCCCGACCCATGCAGGTACCCTGGGGTCCCTCTCTCCAGCACTTCATCCTGAATTCCAGATGATGATGGAAGTCTTCTCTAAAATGCTTTCCAAGGGCTTGGCCCAAACGGCCTCCCAAATTACATCAGTTATTCAAAAATATTTGCAAAATCTGGGGACCCGGATTGACGCAATAGAACAGAGAACAGATCAAACGGTGGCCAGGACCAACCAAAATACTGTGCGTATCCAAGACCTGCAGGACCAGCTGGACTCAGCTCTTTCTAAAATAGATGACTTAGAAAATCGTTCCAGACGCTACAATTTTAGAATCAGGGGTCTTCCCGAGTCCGTCACAGATGTACGTGATTCGGTACGAGACTTTGTTAAGGAAATCATTCCAGGAATCCCCGAACACCATCTGGAACTAGATCGAGCTCATAGAGCACTCCAGCCTCCACTCTCAGACAGGCTACCTAGAGACATTGTGGTTAAACCACATTACTACAGTGTTAAATAGGAGATTATGAAGGCCTCTAGGAGCTCTCCCAATCTCTCCATTCGTGGTCACCCAATTCAAGTCTTTGCTGATCTATCCACCTCTACCATTCAAAGGAGAAGAACCCTGAAGCCATTGCTGGAAGTCCTCAACAAATCAACCATCAAGTTTGGTGGTCCTTTCCCTTTCGCCTATCCTTTACCTACAAAGGCAAGACTCATAGCTTCTCCACTTTCCAAGAAGGGGAACAGTTGTTAATCCAGCTAAATCTTATTTCCCTGGATTCATCCTCCACCCTGCTTCACAAAAATACGGGCTTATCTAAACGCCCGTCTCCACAAAGCTCAATACCTCCTCTATGGAAGAACCAGCACTCAAAGGGTGCCCTAAAGACTCTCATCCTCCTTGACCCCACGGATCTGCCCCAGTCTATTTTTCTTTGCCCTCAGAGGCCTCTGGACTTCTACACTTCAAAGTGTCACCCTACCGTGTTGGGTGCATTATGTTAATTGCCCGCAGTTTCTGCCCTTTTTTTGGGGGGGTTTCTGGCTCCCCCTCCCTTGATCTGGTTAATGCCTGAAATTTAGGACCTGGGGGCCCTCCCTGAATGCTCAGAACGTTTTCTGGTGGGGTCAGCTTTGGGACACCAGCTCTCTTCGCTGGAGAGTCACCAGGATCTGGGGGCTGGGGCATTTTATTGTTATGCTTGATGTTTGTTGCAGGCCCGGGGTCGTCTGGGGAGAGGTGTGCTCCTGATAGGGGGGCACAGTTTTCCTCGGGCGCCCCCGGCTGGATACTCCCCCACTGGGGGGCCATAACAGGTAATGCTATAACCGTTATTAATCTGAAAAGTGCTAGAAGGAGCCCTTTGTTCTTATTATTACTATCATACGTTTAGGGTCATTGGCTTTGTCCGGGGCGGTTAACATGCTCCTCCCTCTGTCCCAGGGAATCTAATGTTGGTACTCCCTCGGACAGATGTTTGTCTGCCGGATAGGCGGATATTTTGCTGTTCTTTCCCGAGATTGGGGGTGATTTTTTTGTCCCCTCAGTCCTTGGATCTTGGAGGGGCAAGCGGCTGGCCTAAGCCGCCCCCTTCCTGTGCTCTCTTTTTTCTCTATTTTTCTAAGTTGTCCTCTCTTTCTCTGTATCTTAACCTTTACCTCTTCCCTTAGGCACCAGGGAGGCCCGGCTTTGGATGGATTTCACAGATGCATCTCCACACCCAGTTGGGGCAAGTCCTAAACTATCTGCTCCCAGAATCAGGTAAGCTCTTCCTCAGCGATGCATGGTTCCCATCTCAGGAAGTATGACGGCACATACTAATCCCTCAAAACCATTGAGATTCGCTACACATAATGTCCAGGGACTTAGTTCACCTGTGAAGCAGAAAAAATACTTTACGTTATCCCACTCCCATCATCTGGATGTGCTTCTTCTACAAGAAACACATTTCCCTGAGCAATACCACCCCAAGTTTATACACTCTAAATACCCCCAATTCTTCCTGGAGAACGCCTCTGACAAGACCAGAGGTGCGGGTATCTTTTTTGCCAAGCACGTTTGTTTCACTCCCCAGAACGAAATGAAAGACCCAGAGGGTAGGTTTATTCTACTGACAGGGGCACTGGGGGGCTCAATATACACATTCATATCCTATTATACTCCAAATCAGGGGCAAGCAAAATTCCTTCAAAATATGCTTAACCTACTAACACCTCACCTTTCCGGGAAAGTGATATTGGGGGGTGACTCGAACATTGCTTTGGATCATATGCTTGACAAGTCGGGATGCGACATTCTCACCTGCTCCAACCACCAAAGCACAGCCTTAAAATCACCAAGCTTCTCCACTCTGTAGGCCTGGTGGATATCTGGAGGGAACCTAACCCGAGGGACTACTCTTATTTTTCCTCCCCCCATCAGAGCTTAGCTAGGATAGATCACATTTTTGTACCAGCCCAATTTATTCCCATGATCTCCAAATCCCTTATTAGAGACTCTCCGCTGTCAGACCACTTGCTTGTTATAATATACCTCAAAACTGATTTCGAACCACGGGGTAAACCCCACTGGCGACTAAACGAATCCCTCTTAAACAATCCAGTGCATTGCACCTTGTTAGAGAAGGAGCTCAAAGATTACTTTAGTCTAAATGATAACGGGGAAGTCTCGCCCTCGATACTTTGGGCTGCGCACAAAGGGGTGATGAGGGGCAAGATTATGCAGCTTTCTGCCATGCTTAGAAGGGAGAGGAAGACCAATATAGAGAAATTAGAGCATGACTTTCAGGAATTCGCTAGATCTCATAAGAAGAATCCTAACCCCCAAACCAGGGCACTGATGGAGGGGAGTAGGGTGGCTTTGAACCTTGCTCTAACCACTAGCACCAAAAAACAAATTCAATGGTCCAAAGCCCATTTTTACATCCAAGGGGACCGGATAGGCCCCAGGCTGGCTGCCAGGTTGTCCCCTAGCTTCCGATCCTTCTCCTTCCCAAAAGTAAGGGACTCTACTGGGGATCTGACACAGAACCCCCAACGTATTATGGCCTAATTTCAGAAATTTTATGCCAACCTCTATGAATCAGGGAGAGCATCCCCTCCCCCCTCTCTCTCTTTGTTTTTAAATAATATCCCGCTCCCCAAGCTTACTGCTGATCATTCAGAATCTTTAGAACTCCCGATTACCGAAGCAGAACTACTAGGGGTTATTAAAAACCTTAAGAGTAGTGTTGAGCGAACCCGGACTGTAACGTTCAGGTCCGTACCGAACTTTGGGGTGTCCGGGACCCGGACCCGAACACGGACATTTAAAAAAATGTTCGGGTTCGGGTTCTGGGTTCTGGTAGTTGATCACGCATGTTGAATAGCTGCAGGGCAGCCAATCAACAAACGTTTCACTGGTTTGCCCTTAGAAGCCATCACAGCCATGCCTACTAATGGCATGGCTGTGATTGCCAGTGCATCATGTGACCCAGCCTCTTTATAAGCTGGAATCACAGTGCTGCATGTCACATGATCTTGGGTTAGGGTAGGGAGAGGAAGCTTCCGGCGTGAGGGAGAGATTACAGACATTTTAACATCTGATCCTGCATCCTGAGATTACTACTGCTGTGCTGTTGCTCTGAGGGACAGATAGCAGAAATTTGAGATTTCACATACCGCTGCTTTGAGTTGCAGATTGCAGATCAAACTCTGCATACAACAACGATCGTGTACAACGATCAGATTGTTGGAGTAATTTGAGATTTCAAATACTGCTGCTTTGAGTTGCAGATTGTAGATCAAACTCTGCATAAAACAACGATCTTTACGATCGTACACAACGATCAGATTGTGGGAGTAATTTGAGATTTCACATACTGCTGCTTTGAGTGACACATTGCAGATCAAACCCTGCCTAACACATCGATCGTTACGATCGTACACAACGATCAGATTGTGGGATCGTACACAACGATCAGATTGTGGGAGTAATTTGAGATTTCACATACTGCTGCTTTGAGCGATCTGACTGCACTAGCAACACATGCTAGCATTTCTAGCAACAAAATACGTCTCAAACTAGATGTTAGACGTTGAGTTTCGTCGTCATAAACTTTAGAGTTTAATGAGGTTGTTAGACTAGCAACATGTGCTAGCAACAACATACGTCTCAAACTAGACGTTAGACGTTGAGTTTCGTCGCCATACACTTTAGAGTTTAAAGACGATAGACAGGGAGTCTCGTTGTCGTGTCGTCATCATTAGAGTCCTACGTCCTAGTCTACAATTTTACAGACATTAGAGAGGGAGTGCGGCCTTCGAAGGAGAGG
>BLSH010034226.1:337854-356799 GCA_018402905.1 Glandirana rugosa
AGGTGTTCGCTCAATTCTACTTAAGAGGGGTTCCCGGCCCAGATGGGTTTTCTATGGGTTACTATAAGACTTTTGGTCCCTCTCTAGGTGTTCGCTCAACTCTACTCGTAAATTATTTGATTTTCTTTCCTTTGCACCATGAGTGTAAGGTAAGAAAATCACTAGATTCCCCCATCAGCACAGTTAGTGTTGATAGTGGAATGCTTCCTGCAGCGCTGTTAAGTTCTGTCAGTGGGGGGGAACAGGGATGGGAGGGGAGCATTCCTGGCCAGCAGAACACAATGATTACCATTAATGGCTATAACCACTGGCAGTATTCACATGTAAAAAGTCAGAAAGGCTAGTTGTACCCAAGTCAATACATGGATTGACCTGGGTACAATAAGCCTGCTTATTGATGCATCAAAACTCGGCCGGCCCCTGGCAAAATTTTGATCCATGTATGGCCAGGCTTAGTAAAGTTCACTAATATCCTAAAAGATAGGAGCCCATTGACTTCAGGTCATTTTGTTTTAGAGAATCACAGCTGCAAAGACCACATTTCAGAAACAAAAGACCAAAAGTCTTATAACAGAATTCACATATAAATTGTTGGCGTCAGGTAACAAAATCACAATTTTACCATTATTTATATGGCTTGTACATGTGTGGTGCTAACAGTTACTATTTTATTGCCTTTTTCAGATTCAATTTAAATTTTACTCAGAAGTTTTCCACTAAAATCAAAGACAATGGGTGGTCTATACTGAAAACTTTCATTCAGTTTGATTTTGTTAATGTATTGCCTGCAATTTATTTTCAAAAAGAACTGTGACAATTGAACCATTTTAGTAATAGATTAAGTACCAGCAAAAGTAGATTACTAGTGTTGATTAAGGATGAGTGTCAGGTTTGGTTTGAACATCTCTCTAGATCAAAATAATCAAGGCTTCAAGAACACAAGAGAAAAGAAAACTAGATGTTGTGTTGGAAAAAGAGGAAAGCTTAAAGTGCTACTAAACTCAGGACCCTGCATTCACTATATCTGGTCTCTCACAGTACACAGAACATGGAAATGCAATTTTAGTAAATATAAAATGCTAAATACCTTTTATCATCAGCAGTATATTGCAGTCTTGTGAATTCTATCAGTGCACTGCTGAGCGCTGGTTAAAGCTTGTATGAGGAGTTTTCATTCTCCTCTGACTGTCCTATTAGGCTGCATGACTACCGACTATATGTCTGGACAGTGCTAATTGGCCCTGTGCTGATCATATGCACCCTCCCAAAAAAACAAAAAAACTATCTAGTGATACATACCAAACTGAGCATGTGCAGAGTGCCCCCAAGGCTCTGTACTATCATGAGATGGATTTTGGGACTGCAGAAGAAAGGGAGGATCAGAGAAGACATGATCAAACAGCCTTTTTACACAATGCACAGGATCAACCCCTTAGGCTCCACAGTAAGTATAACAAGCATATTTTACTGCATATACAGACTGATTTTACTGCTGTGGGTTTAGTAACACTTTAACCACTTGCCGACCGCCAACCTCAAGTTGACGGCGTCAAGGTGGTTCGATATCGCAAAACGCCGTCATACGACGGCGGCCGCGAGATAGAGCATTGTGAGCACGCGTCCCGCCGGAGGCGCGCCCGTGCGCTCACTGTGTTTGGGGGGCCAGGGAGCGGGTGCGGCGGACTCGATCTCCGCCGGCTACCCGCGATGCCCCCCCCGCAGTGAAAGAACGGAGGTCCGTGAATGTAAACACGGATCTCCGTTCTGTGAGAGGGGGAAGGGCTGTGATCACAGCCTTCCTCTATATGGAAGCTGTGATCGCTCCCCTTCCCCTGCTAGGGCAGCCCACACACAGTTAGAACATGCCCAGGGAACACAGTTAACCTTTAGAGCGTCCCCTGCAGGTTAACCCCTTCACTGCCAATGGTATTTACACAGTAATCAGTGCATTTTTATAGCACTGATCGCTGTATAAATGCCAATGGTCAAAAAAAAGTGTCAAAAATGGTCCGACATGTCTGCTCCAATATCGCAGTACAGCTAAAAATCACAGATCGCTGCCATTACTTGTAAAAAAAAATAAAAAATAAAACCCCCAAAAATGAATTCTCATCATCCGTAAACGAGGCAACTTTTGCGCAAACCAATCAATAAACGCTGATTGTGATTTTTTTAATAACAAATATGAGGAAGAATATAAATCGGCCAAAACCGTTGAAAAAAAACATTTTTTTATTTATTTTTTTTGGATTTGTATTTTAGCAAAAAGTAAGAAATTTGGGTATTTTGCAAAATTGTCGCTCTTCTTTTGTTTATAGCGGCGATCAGAAATGACGCAGCGGTGCTCAAATACCACCAAAAGAAAGCTCTATTTGTGGGAAAAAAAGGACGCAAATTTCGTTTTTGTACAACGTCGCACGACCGCACAATTGTCAGTTAAAGCGACGCAGCGCCCAATCGCAAAAAAGGCTCTGGTCCTAAAGTGTGAAATCCTTCCGGGGCTGAAGTAGTTAAACCATTCTCTATACATTTGGAACCATTTTGGGAATGAATAAAAATGTGACTGCTAGTGTAAATTAAGGACGAGTGTCCCCTATTACTTGGAACAGGCCTGATTGTGGTTTTGCTAATTGACAAACAAACTGATGTAATGGTATATGTAAATTGTAATACCTAACCCGCGCAGATGTATATATTAGGATGGGGTGACATTTGCTGCAGCTGCTATGCACAAAACAAGAGGAAAATACATTTCCCCACTGTTAAACATATAAAAACACAGCGCTGGTAGCTATAGCCTAAAATCATATTCCATAGAGTGCATCAAGACAAGACATAGTTAAGATAAATGCACCAACGTGCTAGTGCAAAATTCAGATATTCATATGCAAATTAATAAATAAAAATTGAATTATCTAATGAGTTCAAATTTTCAATCCAATAAAGTGCTAAGGTGCTCATCTAACAAGGAAAAAAGGTGCTAAACAGTTTTAAATCAGACATAAATGTCAGCAATGGAGTAATAGTTCATGTCAATCCGGAAAGTGCTGGGTGCTTCACTTGAAAAAATCCAAAGAAAAGTGCTAAGTGCTTCACTTAAACATAAGCATGTGTTTCAGTGATGAGAACTACTTCAAACGTGCTCTGTGCCACTCTCCCCCTCTCCTCTCCTCCTCACCAGAAACTGGTGACCCACAGATTTTCAGTCTGGAGTCTATTGAGCTTTTTCTGGTGTTAGTAGATGTGCAGCAGGGTGATGTTGCCTTTAAGAGCGAAGTTCCCCTCAGGATCATAGAAACCAATATCCTCGGAATTGAGATAGGACAAACATAGTGTAATACTGTATAATAATATTTATTGTGCAAAAGAGAGTAAAAACTTACAGGAAATCCAAATAAAACGAGCGGTCTGTCAGTATTGAAACAACCAGCACCGTACTTCCTCATAGATCGCCTTCATGCTTTCCACAGGCACCGGAAATAAGTCACACGCTCGCCACGGACTGGAAATACATCAACGCGTTTTCAAAAGAAAACCGATCATATACGATATGCACACTAGACCAAGGCTTAGAGCTGCTGCGCCAATGGCACATTGTGGACCCCATTGAGCAACGACAACATGACAAACATCAACGTCAACAACAAATCAGAGATTGGGATGACTTTGATCCCCCGGATGAGATGACAACCTGATTTTGATCAGCTACACCAAGCATACAACAATGCTCTGGATGACCCACCTTTTCCCAATTTGACAGCTAGATACCCCCAATAGTTGTCGCGGTATTCTCCGCTCAGGCAAAGCTCCTTTTGTTTTTTATTCAGATAACTTGTTCCTTTTGGTTACACAAGACACAGTTGACTTTCAGTTTTAATAACCTGTTGTTTTACTCTCGCGTAAGCAGTTCGCCTCTCACTGACCTATTTGAATAGCAACGAAACATCAGCCAAGCACTTTCGAACCACCTCCTAGCAGTCTTCAACCGGAGACCTCCAAGACCTACAGTAAGTCTTTATTGCTTCTTATACACACCAAAGTCCCCATTTTGGGCACTAGCTTGTTCCACATTTCCATCTCATAGGTGGACACCAGCACACCCGCTTAAAAACTAGCAACTCGTTCTACTAAGCCAGAGTGAAAATGATGATCAGATTCTCCTCCTTAAACGTCAAGGGTTTGAACCACACAGGCAAAATATATTCTCTTTGGACAGAAACCCACAATCTCAAATGTGACTTGTTATGTTTGCAAGAAACCCACTTTAGCCAAGAAAGAGCCCCAACGATGACCCACAAAAACTTCCCACACATATTTTACGCCAACTCTCCAAACAAATCGAAAGGAGTGTTAATTGTCATCAAGCACACGGTAGCTTTCAAACTGATAGACTCAATCGCAGACTCCCAAGGGAGATACCTTTTTCTAATTTGTGAAATCAGTAACAATACATACATGTTAGCAAATATCTACGCCCCTAACACGGGCCAGATACTATTTCTCCGGAAAAGACCCAGAATAAATCCAGAATATCAAAAGAGGCCGCATGATTCTATGTGGAGATTTCAACCCAGTTCCCGATGAATCTGTAAACACTAAAAGACTGACTCCTAAAAAACCTAGGAAATCTAAACTTATGCCCTTCCTTCACAATAACGACCTCTTTGATATATGGCGATGCCAGCACGCCATAGAAGAGGACTTTGCCTTCTTCTCTAAACCTCACTGCACTTACACCAGAATCGACTTGTTTATAAGAGATAAACAACTTCTTCAAGACACCATCAAAACGGACATTCACACAATATCTTGGTCTGACCATGCTCCAATTTCGTTAGTCCTTGATGACAACTCCGACAACTAAGCCACTTTCAACTGGAGGAATGACCCTCATCTGATGTCCATACCTAAAAACTCAAAATATATAACACAGTCCTTACAAGAGTATTTTGAACTTAATGATACACCGGACAGTAACGCAACCTCCATTTGGTTGGCCTATAAGGCATATATTCGTGGTATTCTCATTAAACTCAGTTCCCAGGCCAAACGCCTGAGGATGCAGCAGCTTACAGAACTCCTGGCAAACATCAAAAAACTAGAACAAAAAATAAATGCAACCCCACCCAAACAACAAGTGATCAAATTTTTAAGGCTAGAAATGATCTTTGAGAGTTCCTTAATGCCAAAAATGCCAAAAATCTGCTTAAATGCAAAGCAAATGTTTACGCGGCAGACAACAAGGCCGGTAAACTACTGGCAACACAATTAAAGCAAAAACAACACAAACAAAAAATCCCATACATCGTACACCCTACCAAGGACACCAAACTTTATCATCCCAAAGAAATTGCCAATGCCTTTAGAGCATACTATAACACCCTGTACAACCTAAAAGACAACCCCTATACCATACAACCAACCGTAGCAGAAATATCAAATTTTTTGAAAAATATAGAACTCCCTAAGATCACAGCAGAACAATTAAAATACCTCAACGCCCCTTTCTAAGACAATGAGATATTGAGGGTTATTGAGTCACTCCCCAAGGGTAAGGCCCCGGGTCCTCGGGCAAATTGCCATAAGAAATATTATCTGCTAAATATTGTCACACTTCCTAAACCAGGGAAAGTTCCGGTCTCTCCACCCAATTTTCGTCCCATTTAGTTGCTAAACACAGATCTCAAAATATATGCAAAATTAATAGCCCAGAAACTAACATCAATAATGTCACACCTTATACATTCAGACCATGTAGGGTTTATAAAAGGAAGGCAAGCAACTGACGCTACAAGAAAAATTGTAAACGTAATACATTATACAAATTCAAAGAACACACCATCAATCTATGTTACCCTAGATGCTGAAAAAACCTTCGATAGGATTCACTGGGGATACCTAAAACAGACCCTAAAAAAATTTGGCTTCCAAGGCAACATCATACCAGCTATTCTTACCCTTTACTCAAACCCCACAGCTCAGGTGTACTCAAACAGAATCTTTTCAGACCCATTTGCAATAACTAGCTGTACTAGACAAGGTTGTCCTCTCTCCCCATTAATTTTTACATTAATGATGGAACCCCTGGCCCAAACAATTCAAACCTCTCTTCAGATTTCGGGAATCAAGATTAATGATCAGGAATTTAAAATCACATTATTTTCTGATGACATAATCCTAACCCTAACAGAGCCGGATCCTTCCCTAACCAATCTATGTGATATCTTAAATGTATTCAACTCTTACTCATACTACAAAATCAACAATACCAAATCCAATATCATGAGTGTATAAATACCAGAGAGGACTAAACTCAATCTCATGACCAAACACACCTTTCAGTGGACAACCAAATCAATGACATATTTAGGCATATTACAAACTCCTGCTTCCCTTAACCTCTACATTTGCAACTATCTCCCATTTCTCCAAACATGTAAAAAAGATCTCCATTGCATAGGCAAGCAGTATCTCTCTTGGGCTGGTAGAGTCGCAGCCTTCAAGATGCTCACCCTACCAAAACTCTTATATCTATATAGAACCCTTCCTATAATGATCTCTGACTCCTTTTTCAATACCTTGAAGCAAATGATAAGGCAATATGTCTGGTTGAATAGTAAACCAAGATGCTCTTACGAAACTACTATAAAACATAAAATCGCCGGCGGCATGGGCCTACCAAATGCCAAAGACTACGATGCAGCTGTTATCTTAGACCAAATCAGATACTGGCTCACACCCTCTCCAAACAAACAATGGGGCTTCATAGAACAAGCCACAATACAGAAAGGAACTTTAAGCTCCCTACTTCTAGCCCAAGACTTATCCCCCATCCCATACAAAAGCAACCACCCCACAATCTCAGCTGCCTTGGCAGCGTGGAAATACCTTAAGCACAACACTTATACAAGGGAGGATGATTAAATCATACCAATTCCATTAAATGCCCTAAACTTTCTCCTTCCAGAAGTATCGCTTAAACATAGATTCCAGCCACTAGAGTTAATCACAGATTCAGGTAAAATCAAACTATTCTCCACCATACAAGCCACATATCTGATCGCCAACCATGCCCTGCACTCTTACAGACAGATAGAGTCATATTTGAGGAAAAACCCAGGTACATCTATATCACTACCTAAAAAAGTGTGGTCCTACTGGACTTCTAACTCACCTAACACTAAAGGCATTTCCATTCTCTATAATCTCTTACATAACAAAGTACCATTCGCCAAGCCACCCTCGTACTTAAGATGGGAAAGAGACTTACAAATCTCATTCCAACCACACCAATGGCACAAAGCCATACAATAGAACCTAAGCACATCAAAATGTGTCAGCTACTGGGAAACGGCACAGAAATTGCACCAGAGATGGTATCTTACCCCGGTGCAACTGTGCAAATTTACAAACGCAGATGACCTTTGCTGGCGTGGGTGCTCCCACTCAGGGTCGCTTCTTCACATCCTTTGGGAGTGCCCCCATATAAAACCTTTTTGGACAAGGGTCTTCTCCCTAATTTCTGACATTTCTGACATCACGGGAATTCTAACCAAACCTTCACCCACCCTAGCCATTCTCCGCATAGGCATATAATCCTTTCCACGAGACCTTAGAAATATGGTCATGCATACAATTTTTGCAGCCAGGCTTCTCCTATTGATCACTTGTACCTAACTTATCAGATGTCAAGCTCCAACTCAACCTAACCAGAGAATTGGAAATTTGCTTGGCCATACAAAACGACATGTATGGTCGACTTTCCAAAACCTATAATGTCTTTCCGTGTTACACGTCCTAGTGCTATTTCTTTACCTGAACCTTCACCATACCAAGTAGTGCTTACTGGCTTATGTGAGTGAAATGTTCAATATTCATAAATACTTCACTGTCACATACTCATTGTTTTGTGTTTCCTATAACATACTTGAAAAAACAATAAAAATTATTTTGAAAAAAAAAAAAAAAAAGCCCATGCTTCAACCAAAGACTCAGGACAGCCTGCTCTCTGACCCTCTCTACCGCCAAACCTGCTCACCAACGTGTGAGAAACATGTACTGGAGAAGCCCACATGTCGTCCCTAATTGAACAGTATGTTAATCCTACAGCAGACCGCTGTGTCTAATCCATTTACTGTTCCGCTTGTTCTGTGCAACCTGATTCTGCGTCAAAACACGCTGTACTGTACCTATTTTCTTTATTCAATAAAATATTTTTTAAAAAAAGCAAAAAAATAAAAATAAAAATAAATATATATATATACGTGTGTGTGTGTATATATATATATATATATATATATATATATATATGTATATATATATATATATATATAGCATATAGAGTTGCTACACAAGCAATATTGTAATTAAACCCCTTCATGATGGAGAATAAAACAAATCCTAATGCCTGAACACTACTAAGTGAATCGAGGTAGCTTATATCATGTTTTTTATTAGGACAAATTGGGCTTCCTTTTGGTGATACATGCTAATGGATATCTCCTGTTGTTTTTCATTACTATCAAAGAAAAACTGGCCCCAAATAGTATGGTTTATAATCGGGGTGCCAAGACCCTGACCTTCGACCCTGGGGATAGAGTGCTGGTATTAGTCCCCACAGTCAGAGTAAATTCATAGCAAAGTGGCAAGGGCTCTTTGAAATTATGGAAAGAGTAGGGGAAGGAAACTGCAAAGTTTACCAGCCATGGAAAGTGAAACCTGAGCAAATATATCATGTTAATCTCTTGAAACCTTGAAAGGACAGAGAGACTTTACTGGCAGTGCCAACTCCCCAAAAGGACATGTCCCCTGTGACACCTGAAGTACCCATAACTGAAACTTGTCAGTGGCCCAACAGGACGTTAAATAGTTTGTGAGACTTTTTCTCTCACCAACCCAGGGTGACCACAGTTATTTTTTTTTTTCCAAAAATGTTTTATTTGAAATTAGTAAATCTGAGCACAATGCCAAAAGTACAAACACAAAAAAAAGATAGGTATAACCGTGATCACAGCACGGTATGGGTACAGCAATATAACACATAATCTGTAACTCTTGCTTGATTATACATGGACGTTATGCAAAACCAAGATGAACAGTAAACCTGATTAACGAGTGAAGAGACACTGCTTTCCTTTCTGGCTTGTATACGTACCCCTATACAACTTGTGATGTGGGATGGGTAGCTTGGTATCGCATTTTCTCGTGTGCGTTAGGAATGAGGGCAATATGTGTCAGGGGGGTCGGTATTTTTTACAAGATTTGTGTGAGGATCATGTTAGGAAGAGAGAGCAGCATCTTTTAAGTGGGTGTTCTTATGTATGGGGGTATATTGTAAATTGTGAAAAGGGGAAAGGGGCTATGAGATTTTAATGGTACCGACATAGACTTACAACATTAATTTGTTAAAACAATGTATTTTTATTTATGTAAAAAAAGTTTTTTCTCTTTTGTTGAACATTAAGAGACAAGTTTATGCACACAAGCAGTTGCAATACACGTAGGTAATACAAAATGTCATACGGTCTGTAACATTGTGTTTCTCAACATGTTTCGCGGCAGATCCGCTTCATCAGGAGAGTATTTAGGACCAAACACTAAAAATAACAACAAAATGTTAGTTTACAATATCAAATAACTACATGCTTGGTAAGTATTATGACCCAACATTTGTATTTTTAAACACCATTATATACTGGTTTTATTGTTACACTAATGCTTTGACTGCCAGCAATGCTTACCATGCAGACATTACCACAAAAGCAAAGCGTTGAAGGCATTGGATATTCCCCCAGGCGAGCATGGGAGGGTACACTCTATTGAACGATAAAATTACAAGTTACTAGCTTTGAGCACTACCTGTTAACCCTTTGAATATTAAAATAATTATTTCTATTTATTAATTGTCAATAACCTTAGTTAGTTCAGTACAAACAACTTTCTACAAATAGTCACGTTAATACACCTTTCTAAATAAGCCACATGCTGACGTTTATTCTTGTGGGTTTAAAAGGGAAAAACCCCTAGGGAGAAAGCTTATTTCAGATGGTCATGGCAGTGGGAACAAGCGGTGGGTAGATAATTGGCAAAAGGCCTGAAAGGCCCTTGTTCAACGTCGGTGGAGTCGATATCTGGAACTGGAAATAGATATTGTATATTTTTATGTATAAATAAAAATTGTCACTGTAAGATGTAGTAACTATTCATGGAAAACACAGAATAGTAGTTAACAATCTATAACCAGATATATTTCTATATATCGATCATAGGGGCCTATCTCAAAAAATAGAGACATAGGAAAGCCAGAAGAAAATACAGTACCTCATGGAACAAGTATGTAAGCTTAACTAATCCAATGTGAGTATGGTTATGGGATAAAATTGTTAACCTGGTAAATAAATTGATAATGACTTGTAACTCAGCGGTATGCAGTTACAAAAATGTCTCTGCTCCGTGGGAGGTCATAAAACACGAGGAAATATCCTCATGGGCTGCTCAAGATCTTTTCAGGGCATCTAGATAGAATAGAACCCTGAAAACACAGTCATATATTTATTACTCTTTTGTCAGTGTATACAAATTCATGCAGGCTGTACTATTTGTAATACTACCTGGAACCAGATGTAAATAGGAATAGTTCACAGAGCCCCTTAGGAGGGGGAAAGGGATACAAAGCCCAATGATAGAAATGTATCTCAATATGGATACCACCTATTCATAAAGAGATGTATCCTGTTCAGAAAGTGCCATTATGTCATTACAATATCTATATAGAGTAGGAGTATCGTTGTCTCTGTACCTTATTTCATCCACCGATCTGCTCATCTCCACTGCTGCCAGCAATTTGAAGGACCGCTGAATGCGGCCTCTTATACCCTCCAACTCTGGGCGTCTCGGCCGGCCCGGCCACCGGGTGATGACGTCACCAGAGTCCGGCTGCTTGACGCGCACGCGCACTGCCGACTTGTGCGCGTCGCGTTACCAAAGGGATGCTCGTCACGAGGGGAGGAGGTAATGCCGCAGCGTGGAATAGCGGCGCCTCGCAATGGGCAGTGATGTTTGGATGCCATAGCAACCGGGCCAGAGGGCGGATCTCCAGAGCTCGAGTGCTATGCCGGAATGTCAACTCCCCCCGGGGAGGTCCATGGAGTAGGCAAAGGCCAGGTATTGGAAGTGGGAGGGGAAAACAAGGGAACTATGACTCTGCATGTGGTTTTACATATTTACTGAGAGTGGGATTTTCCGCTAGGAGATGCCAATGTTTTGTAACAATGGTTCTTAATTGATTTTCATGAGCTGAGAATTTTTTGATAAATTTAACTGTAGGTTTGTTGGTGTCTCTTTTGGTTTTATATATTAACGAGGCCCTCGATTGTATCACTGTTCGATTATATGCCTTTTTTTAAGGTAGTTTTTGAGTAGCCTCGAGCTAATAAACGTTGCTGTAATTCCTGTGCCTGAATTTGGAAGTCCCTCTCATGTGCACAGTTTCTGCGCAATCTTAGATACTGTGCATATGGAATGCTTCTTTTTAACGGAACTGGGTGAGCGCTGGTAGCATGTAGTATTGTATTACCTGCACTTGGTTTACGATAAAGGTTAGTTGTAATATGTTCATCCGATTCGAGTGTGACCTCGAGATCCAGAAATTAAATTTTCTTAGAATTGATACTGTATGTGAATTTAAGATTGTGCCTGTTGTTATTAAACACTTTCAGCATTTTGTGTAGTTCTACGAGTGGGCCCGTCCACACGATCAACAGATCGTTAATATAGCGGTACCAACATAGAACATGTTGTAACCAGGGTACAAACTTGTCATCCGAAAAAATCATACGCTCCCAATTGCCTAAATATAGGTTGGCGTATGAGGGTGCGCAGCATGTCCCCATTGCCACACCTTGAATTTGCAAATAGATAGTGTCCATAAATGTAAAGCAATTCCTAGTTAGAATAAATCCCAGCAGTTTGAGGATGAATTGATTTAGGGGCCATGTGTTAGTATTTTGTTCATTTAAGAAGGTTTCCACTGCTTTTCGCCTTGTTTATGGGGTATACTCGAATATAAAACCTCGATGTCCACTGCTACCAATAGTGCTCCTGGAGGAGCTTGTATATCCTCAATATGTTTGAGGAGATCGACTGTGTCCTGTATGTACGATGGTAGTCGAACGACATGCGGAAGTAGAAATGAATCCACATATCTACTCGCATTTTCGGTCAGTGAACCCATCCCAGAGACAATCGGTCTCCCTGGGGGTTTTGTTTTATGCTTGTGTATCTTTGGGATTGAATAAAAAGTTGGTATTCGGTGGTGTTTGGTGTTTAGGTAGTCTAATGTGTCCTTGTCAATTGTACCTGTAAGGAATGCTTCTACACATAGGCCACGAAATTCATCCTCAAATTCAGCGATCAGTTTCGGATCTATAGGGCGGTACCATTATGGGTTGCCCAGAATACTCAGACACATGGTCCGATAATACTCATGGGTCATCACCACAATGTTACCTCCCTTGTCCGAAGGTTTGATCACTGTATTTGGGTCGTTTTGCAATTGTTTGATAGCTTTTTGTTGTTGGGAAGACAAGTTGTGCGTGATTGGATGCCATTGTGTTTGTTTTAGATCTCGGATACATTGATGCAAGAAGGACCAGATTTCAGGACATAACGCTAAGTCCGGGAATTTAGTGGATTTCGGTTTATTTCACATGGCATTAGATATATATTTTTTCCACATTTACATGCAGGCCAAGCTCTCCAGCAAAATGGACAGTTACAGGGGTTGAGACAAACCGTAAAATAAAAAAAGTGTTTCTGCAACATGGAAACTGTTTAAAAGTATTAGCTGGGATTAAGTTAGTTATATAATAATAACAATAATAGAAATTATTATTATTATTAATATGCAAAATTGTGCTTAGGCATTAACATTTGTTTTACCCTTAGGCGCAAAGAATGGTCATATAATAATAATACTAAATAGTATTATTATTATTGTTTAACCAGTTAGTTAAGCCTAATAGGCATTATTTAATTAATTGATGAGAATAATGATAATAATAATAATAATAATAACAATAATAACAAATAATAACTATTATTATTAGTATTATTGTTATTATTATTATGCAAAATTGTGCTTAGGCATTAACATTTGTTTTACCCTTAGGCGCAAAGATGTGGATTTCAGTTTAAACTTCCGAGGTTTCCTGTGTTTATCAATATCCAATAAATTTGAATTGTCACTATTATGGGATTGAGGTGTCTGAGAGATGTTAGGCTCTTCCTCTATAGTACTCCCGCTTTCATCGTAGAGTAGCATGAGATCTCTGAGAGCTCTACACTCCTCCATTGTATAATTCCTTGTCTCTTCTGTTAGTTCAATTTCCAATTTTTTACGATTACGTTCATCATCATACAAATATCTGTACGTTAAGTTTCGTGCAAACAAATGTAAATCTTTTATTGTTTTCGTCGTGTCGATTGAGTGAGTGGGACAGAACCCTAGGCCCAGTAGAAGCACTGACATCTGGTCGGTGGTAAGTGGTGTGGGGGTGAGATTGATTATATTAAATTTACTCTCTTGTGCATTTTTTATGTTTGTGGAGGTGGTTGAATTACAAATGATTTGATGTTGCTTTGTTTGGTGGTTTTGGGGGTAGTAGTGAGATGGTCTAAAAAACCATCATCAGTAGGGGTGTTGGGTTTCTTACTCGTGTTTTGTGTGCCACAATTTAAAACTGCCTGTAGGGCAGGTACAAGATTGCCTGAACCCAAGGCTGTGTCATTAATATGCCGCAACTGCCGCAAAACATGTTGAGAAACACAATGTTACAGACCGTATGACATTTTGTATTACCTATGTGTATTGCAACTGCTTGTGTGCATAAACTTGTCTCTTAATGTTCAACAAAAGAGAAAAAAACTTTTTTTTACTTAAATAAAAATACATTGTTTTAACAAATTAATGTTGTAAGTCTATGTTGATACCATTAAAATCCCATAGCCCCTTTCCCCTTTTCACAATTTATCATGTCATTTAGGGATGTAGGTACCTTTATGCTAATTTTTAAGTGCTGAGCTAGCTACCAAATATGGGGGTATATTGTTGATGGAGGATTACAACTAAGCAAAGGCGGGTACTTTATGGTATCTCAGATTATGGGAGGGGGTGGGGACATCTATAAGGAAGAGAGGTAGGAGGGGGGTAGGAGGTAAGAAATGGGGGGTAGAGGTGAAGAGGGGGTGGGGAAAGGGTCCTTAGGTCTCCACCGGTGAAACATCATGCTCTCCAGGGTGGCTATAACTGGGTGAGGTCGGTGGGTGTTCTGGTATATAGTGAACATATCATTGGCATTCCGTGGTGGATGTTGCAGATACCACCCTTCCCTGGTTCCCTTCAAAAGGGAGGTTGGGGTGGGGGTGGCCACAGTTATACAGCATGACATTAGTACAGAACAAGTTATCCAGTAAATGTAAAACCCAATAGAATTTCCGAGGCTGAGGGAAGTAGTTGCAAATGAAATAAAGAACATGTTAGAGCTGGACATGATAGAGGAGTCCCACAGTGACTGGTCAAGTCCCATAGTATTGGTCCCAAAGCCTATAAGGCTTTGTAATGATTTCAGGAAATTAAAAAATGTGTCCAAATTCGAAGCGCACCCAAAGCCTCTGGTCGACAAGCTTGTTGACAGATTGGAAAGTGCCGGTACATGAGCAGGTACATAACTACTTTAGATCTGACTAAATGTTATTGGCAGATACCCCTAACTGAATCTGCAAAAGAGAAGACGGTATTTTCAACCCATGAGGGGTCATTCCAGTATAAGCATATGCCTTTTGGTTTGCATGGTGCTTCTGCCTCATTCCAGAGAATGATGGACAAGACATTAAGACCACATCGCCAATACGCAGCCGCCTATATGGACAATGAAGGACAAGGGCCTCATCCCCACAGACGTGGCCTGTGGTTGTGGGGGTCTGTGGGCAGGGGGCTTATTGGAATCTGGATGCCCCTAGATCCCACCCCCCATGTGAATTGTGCCCCTACCCATTCACCAAAAACGTGTCAAAAAGTAATAAAAACACAGAGAGTTTTTGACAATTCCTTTATTAAAAAATAAAAAAATAGTGCCCCCCCATGTAAATCCTTCATCAATCATGATGCCCGCCACGCCTAAAAAATAAAAAAAATTAAAATCCTCCCACCAACATTAAGGCTGGCCATCTACTGCAGGCTAAGCTGCTTGAAAGTTCTTATATAGGTAAGGGGCAGGGCCATCTGGCTATGTCACCTGGGGGCACTGCCCCCTTCTGACATCATGGATCGGTGCATGTTTATTTTTTATTTTTTAATAAAGGAATTGTCAAAAATGGTGTGTGTTTTTATTACTTTTTGACACTTTTTACATAGCACCCTCTACTCATTCACATGGAGGGGTGGGATCTGGGGGCACTCTTGTTAAAGTGGGCTTCCAGATTCCGATAAGCCCCTACCCGCAGACCCCCACAACCACCGGCCACGGTTGTGGGGATGAGGTCCTTGTCCTCATCAACATGGGGATAAGGTGCTTTGGGGTGAAGGGGCAGAGCCCCCTGCCCCAAAGCACCCACTGCCGCATGTTGAGGGCATGTGGACTGCTATGGTTCAGAAGAGGGGGATGCTCGCTCTCCTCCCCTTTCCTGACCTGCAGACTGCATGCCCCAATAATGGTCTGGTGTGGATTCTGGGGGGGACCTTTTTAAAGAAATTTTGGCATGGGGTTCCTTTAACTTCTTCCCGCCCGCGCCATAGCCGAATGACGGCTACAGCGCGGCTCTAAAATGCCGGGAGGACGTCAATAGACGTCCTCCCATTTGGCTTGTGCTGGGCGCGCTCCCGCGGGCGCGAGCGGCACGTGCACGTGCCGCTCGCTCCCGTGGGAGCGTGCCCGCGGGTCGGGCGGACCCGATGTCCGCCGGAGACCCGCGATCTCCTTTCAGAGAGGAGGAACAAGGAACCGCCGAAGTAAACACGGCGGTTCCCCGTTCTGAGAATGGGACATGACAGATCAACTGATCCCTGTCACTGGGATCAGTTAGATCTGTTATGTCCCGACCAGCCCATCCCCCCCACAGTTAGAACACACCCAGGGAACATTGTTAACCCCTTCACTGCCCCCAGCTAGTTAACCCCTTCACTGCCAATGACATTTATACAGTAATCAGTGGACATTTAAATTTCTGATCGCTGTATAAATGGCATTGGTCCCAAAAATGTGTCAAAAACGTCCGACATGTCCGCCCCGATATCGCAGTCCCGATAAAAATCGCAGATCGCCGCCATTACCAGTAAAAAAAAAAAAATAAATAAAAACGGCATAAATCAATGTCCATAGTTTGTAGGCGCTATAACTTTTGCGCAACCCAATCAATAAACGCCGATTGCGATTTTTTTTACCAAAAATATGTAGAAGAATATAAATCGGTCAAAACTGATGAATAAATTTGTTTTTTTATTTTTTATTTTTGGATATTTATTATAGCAAAAAGTAAAAAATATTGTTTTTTTTTCAAAATTGTCGCTCTTTTTTTGTTTATAGCGGCGATCAGAAATGACGCAGAGGGGATCAAATACCACCAAAAGAAAGCTCTATTTGTGGGGAAAAAAGGACGCGAATTTTGTTTGGGTGCAACTTCGCACGACCGCGCAATTGTCATTCAAAGAGCGACAGCACTGAAAACTGAAAATTGGTTCGGGCAGGAGGGGGGTTTAAGTGCCCAGTAAGGAAGTGGTTAATTACTTCAGCCCTGGAAGGATTTGCCCCCTTAATGACCAGAGCACTTTTTACAATTTGGCACTACACTGCTTTAATTGGTAATTGCACCGTCATGCAATGCTGTACCCAAACAAAATTTGCATCCCACAAATAGAGCTTCTTTTGGTGGTATTTGATCACCTCTGCGGTTTTTATTTTTTGCGATATAAACAAAATAGACTGAAAATTATGAAAAAAAAATTTGTTATAAAAAAATACAATAAACTAAATTTTAGTCATACATTTTTGCCAAAATGCATTCAGTCACATGTCTCGGGTAAAAAAAAAATCAATAAGCATATATTTTTAGTAGCATCTACAAACTAGGTTAAATTTTCTGGAATTTAAGCAGCTTTTAGTTTATGACTGCCTATCTCAATTCCTGAGGTGCTTTAACCAGTTCCCTACCGAGTCATTGTAAAACGACGTCGGCAGGGACTGCTCCTCAATCCGGGAGGACGCCATATGACATCCTCTGCTTCTCGCCGCTACTGCGGGCCCCCAGGGGCCTGCAGAGCGGCGATCACAGATCGCTTGTCTGCCGGGGTGTTGTGTCCCCCCCAGAACGGGGTAAAGAGCCAATAAAATTGGCTCTTTACCACGTGACTGGCTGTGTCCAATCACAGCCGGTCACTAACGCTCCTCTCGTGCACGCCGCTCATGCGCGCCCCTGGGGGCACGCAGCGCGGCGATCGGAGCTGAGGCTTCTCCCTCGGACAAAGCCCAGCTCCGATCCGTGTAAAGAGCCAATAGATTTGGCTCTTTACCACGTGACCGGCTGTGTCAATCACAGCCGGTCATGTGATGTAAACAAACCACGGTAACGAGCTGTTACAGCGGTTCTCCCTGTCACTCACCGATCGCGTGTGACAGGGAGATTGCGGTAACAGCTTGTTATCGCCTACTGTGTACACCAAGCACACTGATCACCCCCCAATAAAGAGGACCTGTCACCACCCCATCAAAGTACCTGTCACTGTCCATCAGAGTACCTGTCACCTGTCCATCAAAGTACCTGTCACCTGTCCATTAAAGTACCCAAGTATCTGTCACCTGCCCATCAAAGTACCCAAGTACCTGTCACCTGCCCATCAAAGTACCCGAGTACTTGTCATCTGTCCATCAGAGTACCCGAGTACCTGTCACATGTCCATCAAAGTACCCGAGTACCTGTCACCTGCCCATCAAAGTACCCGAGTACTTGTCACCTGTCCATCAGAGTACCCGAGTACCTGTCACCTGTCCGTCAGAGTACCCGAGTACCTGTCACCTGCCCATCAGAGTATCCGAGTACCTGTCACCTGCCCATCAGAACACCCGAGTACCTGTCACCTGCCCATTAGAGTATCCGAGTACCTGTCACCTGCCCATCAGAATACCCGAGTACCTGTCACCTGCCCATCAGAGTATCTGAGTACCTGTCACCTGTCTGTCAGAGTACCCGAGTACCTGTCACCTGTCCGTCACAGTACCCGAGTACCTGTCACCTGCCCATCAGAGTATCCGAGTACCTGTCACCTGCCTATCAGAATACACGAGTACCTGTCACCTGCCCATCAGAGTACCCAAGTACCTGTCACCTGCCCATCAGAGTATCCGAGTACCTGTCACCTGCCCATTAGAATACCCGAGTACCTGTCACCAGCCCATCAGCGTACCCGAATACTTGTCACCAGCACATCAGAGTACCCGAGTACCTGTCACTTGCCCACCTGAGTACCCGAGTACCTGTCACCTGCCCACCTGAGTACCCAAGTACCTGTTACCTGCCCACCAGAGTACCTGAGTACCTGTCACCAGTCCATCAGAGTACCCGAGCACCTGTCACCTGCCTTTCAGATTACCCGAGTACCTTTCACCAACCCATCTGAGTAACCGAGTAACTATCTGCAGCCCATCAGAGTATCCAAGTACCTTTTACCAATCCATCAGATTACCCTAGTACCTGTCTCCAGCCCATCAAAGTACCCAAGTACCTATCTGCAGCCCATCAGAATACCTGAGTACCTATCTGCAGCCCATTAGAGTACCCGAGTACCTATCTGCAGCCCATGCCTCATAGAATATACCTCGGGTGTTTGCTTTCCAAAATGGGGTCATTTTGGGGGTAATTCCACTGTCCTGGTGCCCCGGGGCCTTCAAAAGTGTG
>BLSH010034226.1:364268-374270 GCA_018402905.1 Glandirana rugosa
GTTTGAATCTTGCCTTCTCGGGCTTTTGCGGGCTAGCTAGCAAGGAGGCTAGCAAGACTTACTTCGTAGCAAGGAACGATCGGAGGAACGATCGATCGGGCGTTTTCGGGCTCTTCCGTTCTAAGTTTGGATTTTGCCGGACTTGAGGTGGAGGGAGAGGGAGGGGGTGACAACTCACCCGATTCGCCCGGAGGAGTGAAGAATCCATGTAATCCCCTCTGGGGAGAGTGGAGAGTTGTGGCTGTGTCTCCTGCTGTGGGAGCGGCGCCATCTTGGGTCCCCATGCGGCCTGGAGCAGGGAAGAAATCTGTCAATTTCTTAGGAGCTTTAAAGTCCTTTCTTCTTTTGGACATTCCTGGAGGTGCTAGGAGGGATCAGGTATGTGAGGGGTGGTTGGAAATCCCGGTGTCTGTCGTGGATCGGTCGATTTTTGCCGTTTAGCACAGGAGCTGTGGAGTTAGGCAACCATTCAGCAGTGTCGTCAGGCCACGCCCCCAACACATACATATTCTACATATTTCCACTTTTTAAATAAAGGATATGCATATATAAATGAAGTGTAATGTAAAACCAACTAAGAGTGCAGCATAGCAAGGAACAATAACAAACTACAATATAAAACAAAAGATGCTGAGTAAAAGTCAATGTGTGATAAAGTCTTGGAACTTTGAATTGGGTTTACACACTCTTCCAGATCGAGTAACAACTTGTGGGTCTTGCGAGTCTGAAACCTCTTGCCTGTTACCATCATAATTTTGTTGTGGTTGCATGTTGGTCCATTGGTCTATTCGAAGTGTCAATTGGCACAGCAGCAGACGGCTGTGCTTGGGGTCCTGAAGTGATCATAGGCACATGGGCAGCGGCAGTACAGTATGATTCAGGTACCTGTAGAAGGTGATGGTGGTTCCTTACATAGGTCCTACCATCAGAATGGACAGCATAGCTGTTTGGTTGCCAGGCCTTTCCATGAACCGTGGCTAGTTTGTCACACCCACGGGTTGACTCCATTATAGTGTATACATATATACGCACAGCGTATTGAGTGTACACCATATATCAGTGCATTCGGGGGTGTACGGTATATAGCACACTACTTGATGTGGTGTCACACATATGCAGCAATATCCCAGCAAGGGTCTCAGATGTGATCCAACCATAAAAGCACAAAATAGCCTCCCATAGTGTAAAACCACTTACCAACAGACTTTATTAAAAAGTAATGTGCTTACATTGATTTCATCTTTAAAACAGCATTGACATACTTTACTGGTCCCAAATATGTATCCTGTGTGCCGCCAGTTCCAATTTCCCAGCCCGCATGACCGGTCACGCGCTCGGTCCAGTCTTCCTATTGACGTGTAGCCACCTCCACTGACGCGTTTTGTCCCTTCTGACTTCGTCACAGAGGGAGTGGCTACACGGCACAGCAATAGGCATTAAATAGCACTCACTGCTTCTCAATTGAACTGCTCAGAAGCTTGATTAGCATAGCGCTACTCCCCCTGCAGCTTAGCAGGGCTCGCAGCTTTTGAGAATAACTAGACGTGACTTGAGGTGCGCCAACAGTGCAATTAACCCTCCGTGGCACAGGGAAGGGAATCGTCCAACTGCGCGATTAACCCTTATACACCCAAAAGTGTCCAAATGTTATCAAAAATTGTATGGCACAAGAGGCAAGTTCAATTCAGGGCGGTGTACCTTACAAAACATGTTAAAATTAATAAAATTAAATTGCATTAAAACATGAATATGGGTCATATACGTTTTCAAAAAATCTCAAATATGACAGAAAAACTAGATCCTGTAATAAAACAATACTGTCAATCAATCACCAAAGAAATATTTCCCATAAAGTAACCCCTCGGGCCATTTCATATCCCGATGGGCTCAAATGTCACTTAACTCATATTTCAGGAATATCACCCACTGCATTCCATCCAATCTAAGCCCTGATCAATTACCCCATTTGAGTGACCGCACCAGAGGGTGCAATCACCGTCACAAATCAATTAAAATGTCTTGTGCAGTAATGGGTGTAATAGTCAATGTAGGTGAAAACTGTTGACATCTCACAATATGAGCCGATCGGTCTGTACGTGTATGGTCTCTCATACTAGTAAATTCTTAATAAGTGTAATTCAAAAAAAAAAATAAAAAATTTAAATAATGGATATATGTATATGGCCATGCATATCCAAACAGCTAGAGGAAGATATTTATATATATATATAAAAAAAAAAAAAAATATATATATATATACAAAAAATATACATAAGACATATATATAAAAAATATATAAATATTATATTACCAATCATTGTTAATAAAGGCTGAACTATGTCTCTTTCTAAACCATAAAAGTATTGTCAGGTATATACCCTTTTAGAAATCCATCTTTATATGTACCTATATTCCTAGTAATTGCTAATAAAGCAATTAAGATCCAGTTTAATGTTCATGCCGGTGGGTTTCAAAGTGTGAAGGAGATAAATCCAATAGGTTTCCCTCTTGGAGAGCTCCCTCGCCCTATTAGAGCCCCTCCAAGAGGGAGGTACCTTCTCAATCCCCCAGAACTGCATACAACTGGGGTCCCTAGAATGGTACCTCCTAAAATGGTCAGAAACACTATGATGTTTGTATCCCTTAATGATGTTATTTACATGTTCACCAATTCTGAACTTGAGCTGCCTTTTGGTGCGCCCAATATAAATTAAGCCACACGGGCAGGCCAGAGCATAAACCACGTGCGTTGTATCACACATGATCAAATCTCTAATCACATATTCTGCATCTCGGGTTTGTGCCTTAAAACTGAACCGTCTCCTATTCTGATTGCCAGTATTACGACACACTGTACACTTCCCACAGGCAATGAACCCCCTTCTGTTGGGCCACAAAGTTGATTTCTCAGGGGAGGTCAAGGATCTTACATACTACTCGATCTCCCAAATTGGGAGCCCTCCTATATACAAAGGATGTTTTTTTAGGTAACACAGGCCCCAGCGTCCTGTCCAGATGCAGGACATGCCAGTTTTTATTGAAAATATTCTCTATTTCCTTATATTGACAGTTAAAATCCGTTATTAGGGACCATTGTTTAGTATCATCTTTCTTTGTTACCTTAGTTTCTATCAGGCAACGTTCTCTGGGTTTAGCCCTCAGCTTCTGTATTTCAGAGTCTAGAGCAATATCTGAGTACCCCCTTTGTATAAACTTCTCTTTAATGATGGCCGACTGCGCTAAAAAATCTTTATCAAAGGTGAAATTTCTTCTGATGCATGTTAGTTGGCCCCTAGGAATATTTTTTAACCAGGACGGGTGATGCCCGCTTCTTATTGATAAATAACTGTTTCTGTCTGTTGGCTTAAAATAGGCCTTAGTGGCCAGCTTATTGCCTGTCCTAAAAATAGTGAGATCCAGGAAATGAATCGTCTGCTCGCTCCACTGATGTTCCCGCTTTATATTATTGTGATTATTATATAGTTCCTTAACAAACTCATGCATAGATGACTCTGGTCCTTCACATATAAAGACCAGGTCATCTATATACCTCCTATAAAATTTTAATACCGGTCTATTACCACTAAATACAAATCTGTATAATATTTGCCAGACTTGGGGCAAATTTAGCGCCCATCGCAACGTCACTTTTCTGGTTGTAAAATGAGTTCTGATACCAGAAATAGTTGTGCGATAGGCAGTAATCTAAGGCCTTTTGTAAAAAAAACTTTTTCATCACGGGGGACATTCTCTCTCTGGCTGAGGGCCCAATTAAGTGCCAGCAGAGCATCACAGTGGTGTAAGTTGGTATATAGCGAAGCTACGTCTGCTGTGACTAATAATGTTGGCTTCCACTCATGTAACTCAATATCCTGAATAGCGAGTAAAAGATCTTTTGTATCTTTAAGATAAGCCTTCATCTTAACCACACTCGGCTGAAAAAATTTATCAAGATATTCCCCCAGCCTGGCAGAAATGGAACCGATTCCATTAACAATCGGCCTGGCTGGGGGACAAGTGGCATCCTTGTGTATTTTAGCCAACGTATAAATCACAGGGATCCTGCAAGCACTTGGGACCAAATATCGTCTCTCCTTATCGCTTACTACTCCCTTCCTGAAACCATAATCCACCAGAGATTTAAGTTGCTCAGGGTACATTAGGGTGGGATCCTTAGATAATTTCATATATGTGGTGCCATTAGACAACGTTTCCGCCAGCTGATTCTGGTAGAACTGCTTGTCCAATATAACCACTCCACCCCCCTTATCAGCTGGTCTGATTATAATATTGTTCCGGGCTTCCAGGGTTTTGATCCCATTACTGATATGCCTAGGATTAACTCCTTTTTTAGTTACAATAAGTTCAAGATCCTTTAGTACTAGTACTAGTACAAGTGGGAGGCACATATACAAACTGTTGTCATTCCTACACCGTTCACCTGATTTGGATGTAAATACCCTCAAATTATAGCTGAAAGTCTGCAGTTAAAACACATCTTGTTCGTTTCATTTCAAATCCATTGTGGTGGTGTATAGAGCCAAAAAGATTAGAATTGTGTTGATGTCCCAATATTTATGGACCTGACTGTATATATTCTTGCACTGCCTGACTGTATACAGATAGCCCTGTCTTTCTAGTATATATTTCACTACACTAGCCTGCCTGCACTAACTGACAGATAGATAGATAGGGCGATCTATATACAATCTATCTTTTTATCTTTTTTTAACAATTAGTTATCTAGCTAAACTGCCTGCAATCCACAACCTAAATTCTCTCCATATAATCACTCCAGCACCGCCGCCAACACACACTACATAGAGCCACTGTTTAAGCGGCTTTATATAGTGTGGGGCGTGGATTGAGGCTGCTGAGCAGTGATTGGCTAAAGGCACCCTGCCTTTAGCCAATCATAGCTCTCACAGCTGATTGGCCAAAGCATGCAGGTCATGTGCATTATTTGGCCAATCAGCGGGAGGCATTCCGTCGCCATTGGAATGCATTATGGGGCGCACAAAGTTCCTGCGAACGCCCCATAATGTTTGCAATGGTGTGAACGGACGAACCCCCCGATGTGCGAGACGAACATGCGTTTGACTCGAACTGGGAGCTTATCCCTATTAAACATACAGTAACTCCTGACTCAGGGCCTTACCTAAATTATGTCTAACTGTAGTATTTATGTGTAGGAGGGTTCCAACACCATTGCAAATCTTGCCAGATACACTGTCTAGCCAAAAGTATTGGGGCAACTGCTTTACACACACATAAACTTTAATAGCAGCCCAGTCTTAGGCCATAGGGTTAAAATTTTATTTGGCCCACCCTTTCCATCTATAACAGCTTCAACTCTTCTAGGAAGGCTGTCCACAAGGTTTAGAAGTGTGTCTTAAAATAACATTTTAACCCTATGGCCTAAGACTGGGCTGCCATTAGTTCATGTGTGTGTAAAGGCAGGCATCCCAATACTTTTGGCTAGATAGTGTATCTGGCAAGATTTGCAATGGTGGTGGAACTTGACTGGCCTGCACAGAGTCCTGACTGCAACACAACAGAACACCTTGGGGATGAATTAGAGTGGAGACTGCAAGTCAGACCTTCTCGTGCAACATCAGTGCCTGACCTCAAAAATAATAATAATAAACTTTATTTTATATAGTGCCTTTAAAGGTAGCTTCTCAAAGGGCTTTACAAGGAAAACACAAGAAATACACAGGATAACAGGAAATATACAGGATAAAACACAAGAAATACACAGAATAACATAACATAAGGGATAAAGGGACAATTAAGTGAAAGCTTGTCTAAAGAAAAAAGTTATTAGATTTGATTTGAATGAGTTTAAAGAAGAGGACTCTCTGACATTCTTAGGAAGTGAATGCCATAGCTCTGGAGCATAGCAGGAGAAGGCTCTGTCCTCCATTGAGTGTAGGTGAGTAGGGGGGACACATAGTAGACCAGAATTTGAGGAGCGGAGGTTACGAGGGGGGGAGTAAGTTGAAAAAAAGTTCAGAGAGATAATGGGGTGCTAAGCCATGAAGAGCCTTGTAGGTGAGCAAGAGGATCTTAAAGTCTATGCAAAACCTAACGGGTAGCTAGTGCAAGGACTCCAGGATAGGGGTAATATGATCACTTGTACCAGACCTAGTCTGGATTCTGGCTGCAGAATTTTGAACATATTGTAGCCGATTCATGATGGATTTAGGTACACCAGCAAGTAGAGCATTGCAGTAGTTAAGTCAGGAGAACACAAATTTATGGATCAGCTTTTTAGCTACAGTGTATGATAGCATGGGCCGAGTAATGTTTCTCAAGTGGAAAAAAGATGTTCTGACAACATTTTGTACATATGGCTCAAAGGTTAGACTAGCATCAAATATCACCCCTAGATTTTTCCATTTGGATTGAAGCTCAAGTACAGTGCCATCTATAGATAAGCTATTTGGACTGGCCTTAGGTAATTGTTGGGGGGTGCCAATAAACATGACTTCAGTCTTGTCAGTTTAATTGAAGGAAATGATGGGCCATCCAAGTTTTTTATATCACTAATACAGTTAGATAGGAGAGAATCAGTCAAAGTAGAATCTGGTTTAGTGTGGATGTATATCTGAGTGTCATCAGCATAGAAGTGATACTTGAGCCCATGTGATCTAAGCTGTTGGCCAAGTGGAAACATGTATATGCTAAAAAGTAAGGGACCCAAGATTGAGCCCTGAGGAAAACCTACTTGACTGGGCCAGATTCAGACTTGAATCCACCAAGAGAAACAAAGTGACAGCAATCAGTGAGATATGGCTTAATTCCTTTCAGAGCCAATTCTGAGACTCCAAATATGGTTTCAAGGTGAGAGAGTAATATATTGTGGTCTACAGTATCAAAGGCAGAACTAAGATCTAGCAGAATAAGAATAGTTAGTGACCTGGAATCAGAGGCTAACAGAAGGTCAATAGTGACTTTCACCGAGGTGGTTTCTGTGCTGTGTAGATGCCGAAAACCAGATTGGAGGGGTTCAAATAGATTATTTAAAGTCAGGTGATTATGTAACTGAGATGTCACAGCCTGCTCGAGGATCTTAGCAAGTTAGATATTGGGCAAAAATTGCTTAAATTGTCCAGGGTCATGTTGTTTTTTTTGGTACCGGGGTGATAGCAGCAGTTTTGAGGATTGTTGGTAAAAAAAACAGTGCTAACGGAGTAATTTATGATTTTGAGCATAATGGGGCATAGGGAGCTAAAACAAGATTTAAATAAGTGGGTGGGAATAAGGTCAAGTATGCAGGTGGAGGATTTCATATTTGAGACCAATTTAGTTAGAGATGAAGAGTCAAGTACAGAGAAGTGGGAGAGAGAGGAGCCAGTGAAGTTAGGTGGGTCAGGAAGTGCTGTGGATAAAACATGTGGTGTAGTAATAATTTGGTGTCTTATTTTGTCAATTTTTGAGGAGAAATAATCTATTAATGTGTTACAGAAATGTGTTAAAGCAGGTAGTGTGGAGGGACTGTGATGTTTTAATAATCTGTTGATGGTGCAGAAAAGTTGTTTAGGATTGCTAACATTTTTTTCTATAGCATGGGAGAAAAAGTCTTCTGCACTTCTGGAAGGATGGTCAAATATTCCAATAGACACACTCCTAAACCTTGTGGACAGTCTTCCCAGAAGATTTAAAGCTGTTATAGCTGCAAAGGGTGGGCCAACTCTATATTGAACTCTGGGCTGCCATTATAGTTCATGTGTGTGTAAAGGCATGTGTCACAATACTTAGGATAATATATTGTATATTGCTTGTGACACTGAGCATGGCTATGGACTTAGGGCTGGTTCACACCACAGAGATGCACATTACATGTGTGAGGCTGCTCACTAGCTAAGTAACTAGCACTGCTACTTAGCACCGGCGGGGTTGATGGTTCAATTCCCCAACATGCTAATGTTTGTGTTGAAGTTTATATGTTCCCAATGTATGGGTTTCTCACCACAATCCAAAGGCATGCTGGCATTTTATTTGTCTCCTGTTAAAATAGTCTCTAATGTAAGCAAGTTATTTTTGGACTTAAGACCCCATACTCACTATTAGATTTTCTACAGATTTTTGTCTTCAGATTTACCAAAACCATATAATATGAGGTCAAACTTTAAGAGCTTCAATTTGTAATGCAATCAGGCAGACCCTTACACTACATGGTTTTGGTAAATCTGAAGGAAAAAATCTGCAGAAAATCGAATGGTATGTATGGGATCTTAGATTGGAAACTCATTGCAGGCCAGGGACTGATGTTAATGTTTGTTAGCACTAATCATGCCCAGGGACTTGGACATTTAACCACTTGACCACTGGGCACTTAAACCCCCTTAACAACCGGACCAATTTTCAGCTTTCCGCACTCTCACACTTTGAATGACAATTACTCAGTCATGCAACATTGTACCCATATGAAATTTGCGTCCTTTTTTTCACACAAATAGAGCTTTCTTTTGGTGGTATTTAATCACCGGTGGGTTTTTTATTTTTTGCGCTATAATTAAAAAAAGACCGAAAATTTTGTAAAAAAAAATAATTTGGCCAAAATTTATACTGCTATATATCTTTGGTAAAAAAAAAAAAAAAAAAATTGTGTATATTATTTGGTCTTTGTGAAAGTTATAGAGTCTACAAGTTATGGTGCCAATCACTGAATATTGATCACACCTGATGTACTGACCACCTATCTCATTTCTTGAGACCCTAACAAGCCAGGAAAGTACAAATACCCCCCAAATGACCCCTTTTTGGAAAGTAGACATTCCAAGGTATTTAGTAAGAGGCATGGTGAATTTTTTAAGTTGTAATTTTTTCCCACAATTCTTTGCAAAATGAAGTTTTTTTTTTTTGTTTTTTCACAAAATTGTCATATGTTAATGGGTTATTTCTCACACCCAGCATATGCATACCACAAATGACACCCCAAAACACATTCTACTACTCCTCCTGAGTATGGCGATACCACATGTGTGACACTTTTACACAGCCTGGCCACATACAGAAGCCCAATATGCAGGGAGCACCATCAGGCGTTCTAGGAGCATAAATTACACACATAATTTTGTGACTACTTCTTGCACTTTTGAAGGTCCTGGAGCACCAGGACAATGGAAATGCCCAAAAAATTACCCCATTTTGGAAAGTAAACACCCCAACGTATATTCTAGGAGGCATAATGAGTCTTTTGAACATGTCATTTTTTCCACAAATTTTTGGAAAACGTGGAAAGAAAATGAAAACGCATTTTTTTTTTACACAAAGTTGTCCATTTATACAATATTTGTAACACATCACATGTACCTAGCAAAAATGACACCCCAAAATATATTCTGCTACTTCTCCCGAGTATGGCGATACCATATGTGTGATACTTTTACAAAGCCTGACCACATACAGAGGCCCAACATGCAGGGAGCACCGTCAGGTTTTCTAGGGGCCTACATTTCAAATCTAATTTGACTGCCTTTTACACTATTGTGAGGCACTGTGGTGGCATGGATAGGCACTGTAGTAGCACAGATGGGCAGGGTAGTGGCACGGATGAGCAGTGTAGTGGCACGGGTGGGCAGTGTAGTGGCACGGGTGGGCAGTGTAGTGGCATGAGTGGGCAGTGTAGTGGCACGGGTGGGCACTGTAGTGGCAAGTTTGGGCACTGTAGTGGCACGAATGGGCACTGTAGTGGCACAGATGGGCACTGTAGTGGCACGGATGGGCACTGTAGTGGCATGGATGTGTCACGGATGAGAACTGATGTAGTATGGATGAGCATAAATGAAGCACAAATGAGCCATGGATGGGGGATGGATGAGCCACGGATGGGGGATGGATGAGCCACGGATGGGGATGGATGAGCCATGGATGGGGATGATGAGCCACGGATGGGGATGATGAGCCACGGATGGGGATGACTGAGCACGGATGGGGGGTAGGCACGAGTCAGTGGGGGTAGGCACGAGTCAGTAGGGGTAGGCACCGAGTAGT
>BLSH010034226.1:400946-413787 GCA_018402905.1 Glandirana rugosa
CTGCTACAAATACTACAGCTGCTGACTTTTAATGTATAGATACTTACCTGTCCAGGGAGCCTGCAAAGTCGGCACCCCAGTCAGGTGCAGCCACCACCATTACAGGTAAAGGAACGTGGCAGTGAAGCCTTTCGGCTTCACAGCCAGATCCCTACTGTGCATGTGCGAAGCTCGCTGGGCTTTCTAATTGGTCCAGTGGCAAAGAAAGGAGAAGGGGGCTGAACTTCTGAGAGACCAGGCCGCGCCCTAAGGCTAGTTTATACTTGCTTCAAAACAGGGCTTCAGACAGGCTTTGTTAAAGCTCCCCAGTCAAAGCTCGTGTCACTAAATAAAATAGTTAGTTTGCAGTCCTGTTTACACCTTATGTTTGCTTTGCTTTGGCTTTGCTTCAAAAATTATACCCCATGTAGCTTTAGTGTTACTTCAAAGCGTCTTCAAAGCCTCCATAGAAGTCTATGACAAAGCTTGATTGAAGCTCACATGAAGCACCTTCGGCTTTTGAGAGGGTTTAATTCAGCTTTAGCTTTGCTTTGTTTTGGAGAAATTGCAGGTATGAGATATCAACAAACACACAGGGAATCTGCCAAGCTTCAACAAAGCTTCAAAAGAGCTGCACTGAAGCACCACCAAAACTTCATTGAAACACCACCAAAGCTTCATCAAATCACCACCGATGTCTCATCCAAGCACAACGAAGCCTCATCCAAGCACCACCGAAGCTTCATCCAAGCACCACCGAAGCATCAAAAACACATCATAAGTTTGTTGAAGCAGTAGGAGTTTTACTGTGCATTGAAGCCAAAGCAAGTGTAAATGAGCCCTAAATGGCCACCCGATTAACTACAGGTAACAGTCCCATCCTTCCTAGCAGCATACGTGACTCTTCATGGATTGATGCTCTAGAATCCCAATGACAGTCACCTAATATTTTTAGAACAGGGCTGTGGATGGCAGCATTTTTCTCTCAATAGAGGTTCTCTCAAGCATGCCGTAGACAGTTTAAATCTTAGCCAGTTTAGCAGGAATCAGCCGAGATTCAAACCATGTATGGGTAGGCTTGGCATAGTCAGCCTGTCTTATTTTACATGTGATTATTGCCAACGGCTGTTATAGCCACTAGCAATAATAACAGTTTTCTCCCAGCGGGGATGGCTTCCCTTGCCCCCCCCGCGCCATGAGAACACAATGGTTCTGTGGGAGGGACTTCCCCATCATGATGGGGCAATTGAGCGATATTCTTTCCTGCAACCACGGGCAAGAAAATTGCTTATTCTATGGCCTGCCTTAAATGAGATCCTGTGTTATTGAATCAGGAATTATGCTTTCTTTGTACAGATATACATTTCCCAGTGCTTCTAGGTGATTGAATGTGCAGTGCAGAATAAAAGTGTTCTGTCATTTTCTTTCTGGGTTTGTAAGGTCTGTAAGAATTGAATAAACATCTGACTTGTCTCCCAAAATACCACTGTAAATCATTTTAATAGTGTGCACTGACATGCAACAGACGTATTGATTCCAACTTGCCAGCAGTGGCAAAGTGCCAGGACAGTATGAAAAAATACATAGAATGACCAAGCTGGAAAAAGTCAAAGGAGATCTATAGTCACAGCACACACATTTATTTTATAATATCAGCATTGTCATAGCAAACAAAAGTTATTTGTGAGAACCCAATATAAGCTTATTTGAAAAACCTCCTTGTTAGGAGTGTTGTATATCTGTTGGCCATCTCTTTCCACAACTTCTTGGGTTCTCTTCTGCTTTGCAGCTCCTTCTCTGTGCATTCTTTGGTATACTTTTAATTTCTAAAGACTACATATCCCATGGTACCATGCTGTCTGCAAGTAATGATTGCTGTACTGACAGTGCATCCTAAAATTCCTCCTCTCAATTCCTCTGTAGTGCAGAAGTCAGGCTCTGTGAAATATGTGACACAGTAGTGTCTACTCATAGGGCATAGTGAATATGTGCCACTCAAGGAAGTAAATGTATTGGTGTCTTAACCACTTGCCGCCAAATCACATTGGCTTCAAATGTTTGTACCGGAGTGATGCCTGCAGCGGCAGGCATCACCCCATTACTACTTTTAGAGCTGAAGGTCGGCTTCCTTTTAATAACAACTGATAAGGCTAAACAGCCGATCAGCTGTTATTACAAGCAGCGGGATGGAACATGCCCTCCCATCCTACCTGGAGACCCAAGCGACACGCCAGCACATCCGCCGGCTGGCCGGAGACCCCAACAAAGCCAGAATCTGCTTTGATCGGGTCCCGGATGTAGTAACCCAGAAGCGACGTCATGACATCACTTCCAGATTACTCGGGAATCAACAGCACCAGTTTTCACAAATCAAAAGTATTCAAAAATGTGCAGAGGAGGGGTTTGGGGTCTTTTAGACCCCAGGTCACTCCATAAAGAGTATCTGTCACTGCCTATTACTGTCACAAGGGATGTTTACATTCCTTGTGACAGTGATAAAAGTGATAAAAAAATGTAACGTTGTCGTCTGACGGCGGCAAAGTGGTTCGATATCGCGAACCGCTGTTACCTGACAATGGCTGCGAGATCGCCGATCGTGAGCATGCGTTCGCCGCAGGAGGCGCACTTGTGTGTTCACTGTGTTCCAGGGGAGCCAGGGAGCATGTAGGGTGGACTCAATGTCCGGCGGCTACCCATGATCGCTCCCCCCGCAATGACAGAACGGAGGTCCGTGTATGTAAACGCACGGATCTCCATTCTGACAGAGGAATGGGAGCCTATGTATGGGAGCCGCGATCACTCTCCTCCCCCACTCAGCCCAGCCCCCATACAGTTAGTAATACACACAGGGAACACAGTTAACCCTTAGAGCGCCCCTTGCAGGTTAACCCCTTCCCTGCCAGTGGCATTTACACAGTAATCAGTGAATTTTCATAGCACTGATCGCTGTATAAATGCCAATGGTCCCAAAAAATTTCAAAACGGTCCGGTATGTCCGCTGCAATATTGCAGTCCCAGTAAAAATCACACATCGCAGCTATTACTAATAAAAAAATAAAATAAAAACCCCATAAGTGAAATCTCATCATTCGTAAACGCGGCAACTTTTGCGCAAACTGGTCAATATACGCCGATTGTGATTTTTTTTTACCAAAATATGAGGAAGAAGATAAATCGGCCAAAACCAATGAAAACAATTTATATATTTTTTTGGATATGTATTATAGCAAAAAGTAAGAAATATTGTTTTTTTGCAAAATTGTCGCTCTTTTTTTGTTTAAAGCAGTGATCAGAAATGAGGCAGAGGTGATCAAATACCACAAAAGAAAGCTCTATTTGTGGGGAAAAAAAGGACACAAATTTAGTTTGGGTACAAAGTCGCACGACCGTGCAATTGTCAGTTAAAGCGACGCAATGCCTAAAGGGAGAAATCCTTCCAGGGCTTGAAGTGGTTAAAGGGACAGTGTAAAAAAAAAGAAAAAGGAAGAAAAAACGTCAAGCGCCCCATCCCTCCATGCTTGCGCGCAGAAGTGAACGAATACGTAAATTGCGCCCACAAATGTAAACAGTGTTCAAACCACACATGTGAGGTATTGCCGCAATCATTACAACAAGAGCAATAATTCTAGTGCAAGACCTCCTCTGTAACTGCAGCCAATGGCCCCCTTAGGGGTGACTGGTTGTTGTGGTTCATCTGATCACACTGCCATCAATCACACTTTTTTGCACATCCGGAAACACAGAGCAGGCTGGTACTTTGTTTTGTTTTTTTATTAGGGAATTTGAACTTGGATGGGGTAGGGATGATTATGGGATGCCCAAAAATGGAACAGTTCTGTACATGGGACCACTATATACACCTCCATGTATACACTTCTCCTTCTTCCTCCAGCACTGACACTTGCTGCACGTTACACTCCTCGTTCCTCACTCGTGCACAATACTTGCTTCTCACTGGTGAGACCTGGAAGGATATTTACTAGGCCTCCAAAATGTCTTCTTCGGCCTAGCTAGCACATGGTGAGGCCTGCTGTAGTTGAAGCTTTACCCATTACAGGCAAAGGCTAATAGCCTCCAAAGTGTAGTAACATACTGTATATAGTAGAAATCTAGAATTTATAGATATGATTATTATAACATGCAATATTTAATTATTTCCTTTCCTCCTGCATATACATAGTTGCCAACATTGTCAAAAAATTTATAGGGGCACTTTTTAATAAGTAGACGGAGCCTTAATATAACTAGGGGGCGGAGCATTCATTTGTAGGCGTGGCACCACAGAAGTTGAGAAATGTGATGCGAGAAGCGCGTTGCGGCAAAAAATTGGCGTGGCTTACGCTAAATAGTGGGTATGGCCAAGGGGTGCGACTCAAAGGGATGTGGTTTGAGTCTGAGATGAGCGAGAGAGAGAGAGAGAGAGAGAGAGAAAAAGAGAGAGAAGGGCCCGATCCTACACCACAATAGCAATATGTGAATTCCAGAAAGTGTAACAGTCAGCAGATAAAGATCCTCCAAACACCTGGTGTTATCGCTTCAATCATCTCGGAACCAAGGTTGGTATGGTGTCAGGATGATTGAAGCGCATTATTTCTATTATTACTTTGTAATATAAAATGAAATCATTCAACTCACCATAATGTAGAATCAGTGGGAGCCCTGAGCGTGTCACTTGCCACCATCGCCTGCCACCGATGCAGCATTTCACTTGCCACCGTCACCTGCCACCAGATGCAGATTGGCTCACTTGTCACTAGATGTAGTTTGTGTCACTTTGTAACCACAGATACAGCCAGTTCATGCTCCTCTGTATTGGTGATTTGCAGTGGTCTTACTAAGGTTTGTGCTACCTGGGGCGGTAAAACATGGTGTCACCCCCCCTTAATAACTAATCCCCCAATCTAGCTTGCCACCTGCCGATGTTGAGTGACAACAGGACAGAGCAGTAGACACTTGTCAGGCTACCATACCGGGCTCTCCTGTCTAGACTGCCACAATTCCTTGCGGTGCACGCTGGACAGGCTAGTTTCGGGCCGGCAGCGCATGGTCACGGTGTGCACCCCAAATCTGCGCGCTGTCACTGATAGGAGTGACACAATCATGGTCGAATAGAAAGGCAGATGGGAGTCCCTGTCCCAAGAGGGGGAATGGAGGTCCCTGTCCCCAGGGGGGATGGGGGTCCCTCTCCCCAGGGGGGATGGTGGTCCCTCTCCCCAGGAGGGATGGTGGTCCCTGTCCCCAGGAGGGATGGTGTCCCTGTCCGTTCAGGAGGGATGGTGGTCCCTCTCCCCACAGGAGGGATGGTGATCCCTCTCCCTACAGGAGGGATGGTGGTCCCTGTCCTTACAGGAGGGATGGTGGTCCCTCTCCCACAGGAGGGATGGTGGTCCCTGTCCTTACAGGAGGGATGGGGGTCCCTGTCCCCACAGGGATGGTGGTCCCTGTCCTTACAGGAGGGATGGTGCTCCCTGTCCCCACAGGAAGGATGGTGGTCCCTCTCCCTACAGGAGGAATGGTGGTCCCTCTCCCACAGGAGGGATGGTGGCCCCTCTCCCCACAGGAGAGATGGTGGTCCCTGTCCCCACAGGAGGGATGGTGGTCCCTCTCCCTACAGGAGGGATGGTGGTCCCTCTCCCTACAGGAGGGATGGTGGTCCCTGTCCCCACAGGAGGGATGTGGTCCCTCTCCCTACAGGAGGGATGGTGGTCCCTCTCCCTACAGGAGGAATGGTGGTCCCTGTCCCCACAGGAGGGATGGTGGTCCCTCTCCCTACAGGAGGGGTGGTGGTCCCTGTCCCCACAGGAGGGATGGTGGTCCCTCTCCCTACAGGAGGGATGGTGGTCCCTGTCCCTACAGGAGGGATGGTGGTCCCTCTCCCTACAGGAGGGATGGTGGTCCCTCTCCCCACAGGAGGGATGGTGGCCCCTCTCCCTACAGGGGGGATGGTGGTCCCTCTCCCTACAGGAGGGATAGTGGTCCCTCTCCCTACAGGAGGGATGGTGGTCCCTGTCCTTACAGGAGGGATGGTGGTTCCTCTCCCTACAGGAGGGATGGTGGTCCCTCTCCCCACAGGAGGGATGGTGGTCCCTCTCCCTACAGGAGGGATGGTGGTCCCGCTCCCTACAGGAGGGATGGTGGTCCCTCTCCCCACAGGAGGGATGTGGTCCCTCTCCCTACAGGAGGGATGGTGGTCCCTCTCCTTACAGGAGGGATAGTGGTCACTCTCCCCACAGGAGGGATGGTGGTCCCTGCCCTTACAGGAGGGATGGTGGTCCCTGTCCTTACAGGAGGGACAGAGCAGATGTAGTGAGCCAGCCATTCCTTCCTGGCTCAGTGTGTTCATGGTTTGTGTCAGTGGAATGGTGTGCTCTGCATAACTTTTCTCCCTGCTCCTCTGTGACACACTCCAGATGTCTTCCTGAACACTTGCATGGATGAGGATGGGGGGGGCTTGTTTATGCAATGTAGTAAGTTGCCACAACAAGCCGACCGGAGGGATCAAAGTAAGAGACAGACTAAGGCAGAGAATGGCAGTTTGTGTGTGTGATGGCGTCACCACTCACCCCCATAGCAACGCTGATGCCAGCACAAATCTCATCGGGAACTCAGCAGCATGGCTCACCAGTGCATACGTCACTTCCAGGCACAGCTACTTTTCACAGGTTCACCCATTGGCTGAGATGCGCCCGCCTCCTGCTACCCTCTCAGCCAGTAGCTGGCTGAAGTTGTCAGTTATATCCCTCCCTCTCCCTCCATCATCCAGTCCCGGCTTCCAGCTCATCCAGATTACTGTGTAGGCGGGCCTGAATGATGGCGAAACGGTGTGACTTTCTTAGGGAGGATCGAACACCCCAGCCCGGTCTGCCTCTGCCCGCGACAAATCTAATTATTCGGGATTTTGCCCAGGAAACGAGCAGACTGGGACTGGGGTCTGAATCCCGTGAATGTCCCGGGAAAATCGGGACTGTTGGCACCTATGCATATATTGATGTACAGTATGTTCATATGGATCCATTTATACAGCGCATAGAAACATCTACTTATAAAATATAGCCAGCCAAAACATTAAAAACTCAATGGTTTCTTTTCCACAGATGATGCCCACCCTGGAGGATAGCAGACAAAAGGGATATTTCCCAAATCATATCTAAAGGTAATAACCTGTAATATTATAGAAAGTAATATTCATTTTAATAAATTTTCTCCAATTCAGCCAAAGAGAAGGGGAAAAAAAGGAGAGGGAAGAGAATCATAGCCAGTATATTTTATTCTTGCATATCTTGTTTCATTTTTAACATGTAGCCCACTAACATCCACCTCTGCATTCTCATTGTATTATGGTTGTGTAAATCATGCTTTGCCCCCTATTGTATATGATTGTAAAGAGTGTCTTTTTTGTCTTCTTATACTACATTTATTTGATCTGCATTATACAGTATACCGTTAAATAAACTAAATCAATAAGGCCTAAGTAATTAATAATATGTGGAGTAGGAATCAGTGGAGTCATGCAATAGGAAGGTTATTAGAGAAAGAATGTACAGTATATACTGTATATATATTTTCATTAGCTGCAGGATTTTTGGAAGGAATAATGTGAAATTCATATATAACCTGAACTGACCGTGGTACAGGAAGGGTGCAGAATTTCTGCAGTATTGAATGTCCCATTGAGCACAGTGGCTCTTCCTAGAGCGGGCCGCCCTGGCCAAACTGAGCAATCAGGGAGAAGGGCCTTAGTCAGGGAGGTGATCAAGAACCTGATGGTCACTCCAGACCACTCCAGACAGAGCTCCAGCATTTCTCTGTGAAGAGAGGAGAACCTCCCAGAAGAATAACCATCTCTGAAGCACTCCACCAATCAAGCCTGTATGGTGGCGTGGACAGACAGAAGCCACTGCTCAGTAAAAGACATATGACAGCCCACCTGGAGTTTGCCAAAAGCCACCTGAAGGACTCTCAGACCATAAGAAACAATATTCTCAGGTGTGATGAAACAAAGATTTAACTCTGGCCTGAAAGGCAAGCGTCATGTCTGGAGGAAACCAGGCACCGCTCATCACCTGGCCAATACCATCCATACAGTGAAGCATGGTGGTGGCAGCATCATGCTTTGAGGATATTTTTCAGCAGCAGGAACTGAGAGACTAGTCAGAATCGATAGAAAGATGAATGCAGCAATGTACAGAGACATCCTTGATGAAAACCTGCTCCGGAGCGCTATGGAACTCAGACTGAGGCAAAGGTTTATCTTCCAACAGGACAACAACCCTAAGCACACAGCTAAGATAGAAAGAAGTGGCTATGGGACAACTCTGTGAATGTCCTTGAGAGGCCCAGCCAGAGCACAGACTTGAACCCGATTGAACATCTCTGGAGAGATCTGAAAATAGCTGTTCACCAATGCCAATCAACCTGATAAAGCTTGAGAGGTCCTGCAAAGAAGAATGAGAGAAACTGACCAAAAATAGGTGTGCCAAGCTTGTAGCATCATACTCAAAAAGGCTTGAAGCTGTAATTGGTGTCAAAGGTGCTTCAAGAAAGTATTGAGCAAAGGCTGTGAATACTTCTGTAAAAATTTCAAACAAACTTCTTTCTAGTTGTCATTATGGGGTGTTGTTTGTAGAATTTTGAGGAAAATAATTAAATTCAATCCATTTTGTAATAAGGCTGTAACATAACAAAATGTGGAAAAAGTGAAGCGCTGTGTATACTTTCCAGATGCACTGTAAGCAGACCCATATAATTGTAAATCAACAAATATAGCACTAATACTGTAGGTTGTGAGACCTTTATTGATTTAGTTTATTTACCTCCTTTTTTTCCTTTCTCTTTGGCTGAATTGGAGAGAATATACATATAACGTTGACTATCTCTTCTTATAATATTACAGATTATTGCCATTAGATGAGGGAAAATTTGGGAGATATCCCCTGTAGCCTTTTGTCTGTGGTCATCTGAGGTAAGCTTCTTTGCAACAGGAACCATTGAGTGTTTAACCACTTGCTGACTGTATAACTTACATATAAAGCAGCAAGGAGGCACTGCTGTGGGTAGGGGGTGTTTGCGCACCACCAGCGGCCCACCCCGCTGTGATTAAACACAGCAGGAGCTGGTCTGTAGGTACCGTGGACCCGATGTCCGTCGCAACCCACCGATCATTAGCCAGAAAGCCAGAATGGCGATCTGCCTATGTAATCAAGGCAGATCACTGTTCTGACAGGAGGGAAAGCATGGATTCTATGTCTCTGCAAAGCAGGGACATGGACCCATGCCTTCCCCGAGTAAAAGCACCTCCCACAGTACACTAAGCCTGGGTTTACGCTGCCATGCGGAGCGGCTCACAGCAGAGGTTCTGAGGATCTCTGTTCACCATTTCAGGTCTGATTTTTGTCCGAATTTTTGGCTGAATTTGGACCTGAAACGGACCAAAAGACTTCTGTGCAATTCACCCTGCAGCCGTCTCTGTGTATACCGGCTCCATTGAGCACCGGTCACAATCTCCTGACATGCGAATTGGATGGGGAGAAACCCAGTAGTGTGAACCCAGCCTTAAACAATAGCTAGGCACACAGTTAACCATTTGATCGCCCCTGATGTTCTACCCCTTCCCAGCCAATGTCATTAGTACAGTGACAGTGCGTATTTTTAGCACTGATCACTGTATTTGTGTCACTGGTCCCAAAAAAGTGTCAAAAGTGTCAGCTAGTGTCCAACTGTCCACTGCAATATCACAGTCCCACTATAAGTGTCTGATCACCGTCATTACTAGTAAAAAAAATAAAATAAATTAAAAATAAATAAATATTTCACAGAAAATATGTATCCGAATACATATTGGCCTAAATTGAGGAAGACATTTGATTTTGTCAATATTTTAATTGGATATGTTTTATAGCAGGAAATAAAAAATAATTTTTGTTTTTTTTAAATTGTCTGTCTTTTTCGTGATCAAATAACACCAAAAGAAAGCTCTATTTGTGGGAAAAGAGGACATGAATTTTGATTGGGTACAGTGTTGCATGGCTGTGCAATTGTCAGTTAAAATAACGCCGTGCCGTATTGCAAAAAATGGCCTGGTCAGGAAGGGGCTAAGGGCCGCATCCGGCCACCGGGCCACAGTTTGGAGACCACTTCCTTAGACAAATGAACAGTTAACTCTTACAGTGTGGAAGGGGACTCCATGCAAGGGTAACTTTGTCCCCAGCCTAGAGTTCATCTTTAAAAAAATTCAAATTAGCACATTCACCTGGTATGCATAATTTTACTGCAATGTCTATTGGTTCACACATTATAGAAAAAGCATTTCTGTTCTCTTCTGGTCCTTTTTTAGCTATTTTATTAAACCCATAGACATAAAGCTGAACTCCAGGTTTCTTATCACTTTAAATAGTTTGTTTGGACCCAACTGGTTCAAACAAATGATTTCCTTCACTAATACCTGCATTGGCCCTAAGTACTGAACGATCTGTATGTAGCTTCAGCTACATACAGTACACAGTGCTGGATTCTGGTTATGAAACAGAGACTTCTAGTCTCACACCAAGAACAAGATAGATTCGGCCTGAGCGGCACTTAGCAATTCATAGGCAGCTTTGTATTCTGTGAATGAATACAAAGCTTCCTCTGATTGGCCAATTCAGAGATCGGGACGTCGTCATCAGCCCACCTCTCCACCTCAGTCAATGCTGTACATGATTTTAAGAAACAGCATAATTTTCACAGACAGCTTCAAAGACATTGTACATTGACAGCAAATATTTGGCTGTGGAATTGATTTTTTTTCTTTTAGGAGTAGCTGACATACAGAAGCACCCCAATTTGATTTATTCTGGTTAAAAAAGAGACTTTTGTTCATGTAGTTTTATCAGTGACATATGGCTAACTGAGGATAATGTTGCGCTCCAGCCGCTCACCCAACCCATGCATGATGCCCAGGTTTTAGGAGGATTGAAAAGACCTCTCACTCTTTTCCTCCTCCTCTGCTACACCCTCTTCTTCCTAAGCCTAATAATGGTGGCATCTAGCAGCGTTGGCACACATGCAGAAGCTGATTTCTTTCTTTAAAATGGGTCTGCATTGTGGACCTTTTTCAATGCAGACAGACAGACAGAACCCTTGTGATCATCAGACTCTGCCTGCAAATGGATAAGCAGATTTTTGCTGTGGGGTTTATTTTCTTTAACCACTTAAGGACCGGAAGGATTTCCAGCTTTAGGACCGGAGCCCTTTTTGCGATTTGGCACTGCGTCGCTTTAACTGTCAATTGCGCGGTCATGCGACGTTGTACCCAAACGAAATTTGCGTCCTTTTTTTCCCACAAACAGAGCTTTCTTTTGGTGGTATTTGATCATTGCTGCATCATTTCTGATCGCCACTATAAACAAAAGAAGCGCGACAATTTTGCAAAAAAACCCACATTTCTTACTTTTTGCTGAAATACAAATCCAAAAAAAATATATAAAACATTTTTTTTCATTGGTTTTGGCCGATTTATATTTTTCCTCATATCTGTGATAAAAAAAAATCACAATCTGCGTTTATTGATTGGTTTGCGCAAAAGTGGCCGCGTTTGCGGATGATGAGAATTCATTGTTGGGGTTTTTATTTATTTAATTTTTTTTACTAGTAATGGCGGCGATCTGCGATTTTTAGCGGTACTGCGGTATTTCAGCGGACATGTCGGAACATTTTGACACTTTTTTGGGACCATTGGCATTTATACAGTGATCAGTGCTATACAAATGCACTGATTACTGTGTAAATGCCATTGGCAGTGAAGGGGTTACCTGCAGGGGGCGCTCTAAGGGTTAACTGTGTTCCCTGGGCGTGTTCTAACTGTGGGGGGACTGCCCTAGCTGGGGAAGGGAAGCGATCACAGCTTCCATGTAGAGGAAGGCTGTGATCACAGCCCTTCCCCCTTCACAGAACGGAGGTCCGTGTTTACTTACACGGACCTCCGTTCCTTCACTCCGGGGGGGCATCGCGGGTGGCCGGCGGAGATCCTCCCCGGACACAGTGAGCGCGCGGGCGCGCCTCCGGCGGCGCACGCGCTTACTGGGCTCGATCTCGCAGCTGCCGTCATATGACGGCGATCCGCGTTATCGAGCCACACTGTCGCCGTCAAATGCCGTCGGCAAGTGGTTAAAATCATGGATGGACTCAGGACACGCTAACAGTTTTTGTTGTCATTAACAATTATAGTGGGAAAGGAAAATGAATGTACAGTATGTCACAAAAGTGAGTACACCCCTCACATTTTTTTAAATATTTTATTACATCTTTTCATGTGACAACACTGAAGAAATGACACTTTGCTACAATGTAAAGTAGTGAGTATACAGCTTGTATAACAGTGTAAATGTGCTGTCCCCTCAAAATTACTCAACACACAGCCATTTGTAAATGTTTCTAACTATATCTGTGTTGTGGTCTCCATTACTGAAACAGAGTAATTGCTAATGGAACTTTGCAATATGAGTGAACCCAGAGTGTCAGGGGTGGTGGAGGAATCTCAGAATGGGGAAATCCAAGGGGGAATTGATTCTTTAAGCAACCCTCAAGAGGGCAGCGCTACAACAGTATACACTATATTGTCAAAAGTATTAGGACACCTGCATTTCATGCAAATGAACTTTAATGGCATCCCAGCCTTAGTCCGTAGGGTTCAATATTGAGTTGGCCCACCCTTTGCAACTATAACAGCTTCAACTCTTCTGGGAAGGCTGTCCACAAGGTTTAGGAGAGAATTGTTGAAGCTGTTATAGCTGCAAAGGGCACCCTACCGACTAAGACTGGGATGCCATTGAAGTTCATGTGCATGTAAAGGCAGGTGTCCCCCCAAGTGAGTATAACGTTTCAA
>BLSH010034226.1:417343-430606 GCA_018402905.1 Glandirana rugosa
TGTGTTACTGGAACCAGAGATAGCGTAGTGGTTTTCCAGGCCTTAGCAATAGATTGTTTAGTAGCCGTTGTCACATATAACAACAGTTTAAATTGTCTCCGGGTTAGGGGATGGGGTTTGCCATTCAGGAGGGCCACTACAGGATCGGGTGTTAGTGGGGTTTCAAATATATAGGAGAGGAGTTGGAAAACCTCTAACCATAAGGAGTGAACTATCTGGCAGTCCCACCAAATGTGCATCTGTGTGCCCCTGTCCGGACATCCCCGGAAGCATACTGGTGAATATCTCGGATGGAATTTAGAGATCCTGGAAGGGACCAGATACCATCTGGTGAGTACTTTGTAATTAGTTTCTAGGGCAGCAATATTAGACGAAGCCGATTTGGTGGCCTGCCAGATTTGATTCCAGTCTATGTCATCACTGTAGGTGGGAAGATCCTTCTCCCATTTCCCGACATACGTGGGAGCCATTGTGGTAGAGGCAGATAATAGTTTTGAGTATATGTCAGAAATAAGGCCTCGTTTGTGGGGGTCAGCATGGCATGCTTGTTCGAACAGCGAGAGAGAGGAGATCTATCCGGGGGAGGATATTGCGCGTAGAAATGTTTAATTTGCAGGTATCTGAAAAGTTCTGTGGGAGGTAGATGATGTGTCTCACAAAGGGTCTGAAAGGGTCTGATTACATTGGAACTATAAAGATGATGAGCCCGCAGGAGCCCGACTCTTGACCAATTGGAAAAGGAGTGTGGGGCCGTCCATTTAGGGTAGAAAGATGGGTTATGTAGGAAAGAGAGGAGTGGATTGTGAGGCGACTGAAGACCGAAGTGCGTCTTAAGTTTGTCCACCACTGCGCTTTTTTAATTTTTGCGCTTAAAAAGAAGACTGACGATTTTGAAAAAAACAAAACAATATTTTTTACTTTTTGCTATAAACCATACCCAACAAAAAAAAATATAAAAAATCAAATTCATAAATTTAGGGCAATATGTAGTCTGCTGCATGTTTTTGGTAAAAAAAATAAATACTAATAAGTGCATGTTGACTGGTTTAAGCAAACTTTATAGCGTCTACAAACTATGGGATATATTTATGGATTTTTTTCTATACTACTAATGGCAGTGATCAGTGACTTATAGCGATATTGCGGCAGACAATCAGACACTAACTGACACGTTTGACACTTTGCGGGAGCCAGTGACACTAATACAGTTATCAGTGCTAAAAATACTGTATGAACTGTCACTGTACTGATGACACTGGCTGTGAATGGGTTAAAGATATAGGGCAATCAAAGGGTTAATTGTGTGCCTAGCCAGTGTTTTTGTGTACACAGTGTGCTGCTTTTACTATGGTAAGAAATGGATTCTAGTCCTTGCTTTGCAGAGACACAAAATACATCCCTTCCCCCTCTGTCAGAACTGATATATACTGGCTTACATCGGCATATCTTAGTTCTCTGTGTATTGCCGACGATCAGCGGGTGCCGGAGGACATCGAGTGCCCAGATCGGCTTCTGCTGTAAATATTCACAGCAGAAGCGGGCCACCAACAGGACGTGTGCGCCCTGTGCAGGCGGAAGTGCAGAATCATGCATATACAGGTGCGTCTAAAAAAAATTTGAATATCATCAAAAAAAGTTAATTTTTCAGTAATTCAATTCAAAGAATGAAACTTATATATTCTATAGATTCATTACACACAGAGTGATATATTTCAAGCATTTCATTCTTTTAATTTTGATGATTACAGTTAGTGAAAACCCAAAACTCAATATCTCAGAAAATTAGAATATTGTGATAAAGTTCAATATTGTAGAATCATGGTGTCACACTCTAATCAGCTAATTAACTCAAAACCCCTGTAAAGGTTTCCTGAGCCTTTAAATGGTCTCTCAGTCTTGTTCAGTAGGTGACACAATCATAGGGAACACTGCTGACTTGACAGTTGTCCAGAAGACAGTCATTGACACCCTTCACAAGGAGGGCAATTGCTAAAGAAGCTGGCTGTTCACAGAGTGCTGTATCCAAGCATGTTAATGGAAAGTTGAATGGGAGGAAGTGTGGTAAAAAAAGGTGCGCAAGCAACAGGGATAACTGCAGCCTCAAGAGGATTGTGAAGCAAAGGCCATTCAAAATTTTGGAAGAGATTCACAAGGAGTGGACTACGGCTGGTGTGAGTGCTTCAAGAGCCACCACACACAGACTTATCCAGGACATGGGCTACAACTGTCCCATTCCTTGTGTCAAGCCACTCTTGAACCAGAGACAACGTCAGAAGCGTCTTACCTGGGCAAAGGAGAAAAAGGGACTGGACTGTTGTTCAGTGGTCCAAAGTCCTCTTTTCAGATGAAAATAAACTTTGCATTTCATTATGAAATCAAGGTCTCAGAGTCTGGAGGAAGAATGGAGAGGCACAGAATCCAATTTGCATGAGGTCCAGTGTGAATTTAGGGAGCCATTTCCAGCAGGACTTGTCGTCTAAACTGCCAAAAGTACCAATGCCTTGTTTAATGATCATTGTATCACTGTGCTTGATTGGCCAACAAACTCGCCTGACCTAAGCCCCATAGAGAATCTGTGTGGTATTGTTAAAAATGAAGATGAGAGACACCAGACCCAACAATGCAGATGAGCTAAAGGCTGCTATCAAAACAACCTGGGCTTCCATAAAACCTCAGCAGTGCCACAGACTCATCCCCAACATGCCACTCTGCATTGATGCAGTAATTCATGCAAAAGGAGCCCCGACCAAGTATTGAGTGCATACTATACAGTAAATGGACATACTTTTCAGGAAGCCAACATTTCTGTATTAAAAATCCTTTTTTTATTGGTCTTATGTATATCTAATTTTCTGAGATACATAATTTTTGGGTTTTCATCAGCTGTAAACCATAATCACCAAAATTAAGTAAGAGTAAGAAATGCTTGAAATATTATTATTATTATTATTATTATTATACAGGATTTATATAGCGCCAGCAGTTTGCGCAGCGCTTTACAAAAATGAAGGCAGACAGTACAGTTACATCACAATTTGGTACAAGAGGAATCAGAGGGCCCTGCTCGTTAATATATCACTCTGTGTGTAATAAACCTATATAAAATATATGAGTTTCACTTTTTGAATTGAATTACTGAAATAAATTAACTTTTTGATGATATTCTAATATTTTGAGATGCACCTGTATACATGATTCTGCACAGGAAAGCCGCCCTGTAGCAGTAAAATGGAAATGGGGCAGACATTAAAGTGGTAGTAAACCCTCCTATCGTTTTCAGCCAAGGAAGCTGCCATCTTGGCCTCTGTTTAATCTACAACTGCCATGATGCTGCACATGTGATCAGCTATGACACCAGCCATTGGATGGTTTGACAGTTTGGTTTCGAGCACAACCAATGGGAGTGTTACATTTCCGACACGTGCTGGAAATGGAACTGGTTTTTAAACTGTTAAATAGATGGGTTTACTACCGCTTTAAGTAGTAAGTCTAGAGGAGAGTAAAAGTGCTTTTACTGACCTGATCTTCTGCTCCCCCAGCAGGCGGTGCTCCCCAATTCTCCAGCGGTGGAGTGTCCTTAGGAGTCATCACGTCCAATGCAGGCTTGCATTGCTCTTGATCAACCTTAGACTACTGGAGCATGGGGGAAAAGACACTGCAGGGACTGATCTAGCAGTGCAGAGCAGCAGAGGATCAGGTAAGTAAATCTACTTTCACAAGTCCCTAAACCAGTGGTTCTCAACTCTGGTCCTCAGGACCCCCCACAGGCCAGGTTTGCAGGATAACTGAAATACATCACAGGTGATATAATTTGCTGCTCAGTGATTGCAGTGTTCTAGTCTGCATCTCCCCAAGGTAATACTTAAAATCTGGCGTGTTGGTGGGTCCTGAGGACCGGAGTTGAGAACCACTGCCTTAGACCTGAATAAGCAATTAACCCTTGCATTGCAGGATTTTCAAGTTTCCAAGTGTTGGGCTTTAATTCTGGTTCCCCTTCATCTGTCTAGTTTGGTTCTGAAGCATTGTGTTGCAGCGTTAGGATTCTGTCCAGAGAGACTCTCATTTTAAAAGTCAAAAACCTATGGCGTTTTAACCCAGCAACTTGACCAATATTGTCAGGCGTAAGTGTTTAATGCACAGCACAATTGGTCAGGAAGCTTTTATCTAAAAGTCATTTTATCATGTTATTTATTATTATTAAATGGGCTTTCCAATGAGTCAGACTGGCAGAGGAATAACAATTTAGTTACAATTTATCACTTTCAGGAAGATCCATGCTGGATGATTTAGTATGCGGCGCACACAGACAGAGAATGAGCAGCCCCAGGTCAGATGGATTCTGAGTGACATAAACAATGCTGACTTTTTTCCAATCTCCTTAGTGGACACTAATATAGGCTTTCAGGTACAGCATATTTATTGTATTCTTTAAATAGCAGATCTGCAGCTGCCAAGAGACTAGAAGTCCTCTTGTGCCTTATGCCAGAAATAAATGTGCCAAGCAGACAAAATATAGTTTATAACGTCACCAAGGCTATTTACACTTGCATTTGGGGGCGGTAAAACACATGCTTGAGCTTGGTCTTTACCACCCCACCGGCTCCCCCTTAAACTGAAAAGGCAGAAGGGGGTGTACACATGCTGTCATGCAAAATTGAGTTCCTGTGTTGTGCTGCCTGCCAAACGTGGCACAACCACGTGCAATGCATGCGGTTGCAGTGCAGTGGTGTGGGTTTTTAAGGGTTAAATCAGGTGGTGAGGAGGTGATATATAACGCCCCCTCACACCTGTGAAACATCCCCTGAAAAGCAATCTATCAATCATTTCTCTCCTACATGTAAAAATCATAATTTTTGTGCTTGAAAATTACTCAGAACCCCCAAATATTATATATATATTTTTTAGAAGAGAACCTAAAGAATAAAATGGTGGTAGCTGCAATTTTTTATGTCACTTGGTATGGTAAATTGTATATTCAAACATAATTTTTTTAAAATAAAAACATACATTTTAATGCCAAGAAACACAATATTTAAAGTGTAAGTCCACACTAACATTAACATCCCTGCGCTAACACTAAACTATCTAGCCCTGTAAAGAGGAAATGAGTATACATACCTTTTCTGAAGCCGATCCGATCCAATCTCCAACGGCAGAAGCTCTGCAGAGGACACAGCCCTCAACGGATGTGAAATGAATGGGAAGTGATGTCACCCATAGACTTACTATGGGGCTTCCATAGCTGCCTGTGTCCTCTGAAGCCATCTACACAGCGAAGCCGCGGCTGACAGCTCAGCGTGGGATCAGGTCAGATCGGCTTCTAAAAAGGTATGTATATTGATTTCTTCTTTACAGGGCTAGATAGGTTAGTCTTAGCTCATGGATGTCTGTAGATGCAGGGATCTTAGTATTAGGGTGGACTTCTACTTTAACCCAATTTTTTGGTAAAATAAAAAAGATGTTGTAAATAGATATCTAGCATGTTGTGCTTTAAAATTGCGCACACTCATGGAATGGCGTCTAACTACAAAGGCACAGGAACCTGACTACTTGTTCTGTCACAGCCTACTGTTGCCCAGACACTTGGTGGCCACAATGAAATAAACAGAGGCTTTTAGTCACCCAGACTTAATCTCACCATTCAGAGGTATTGCTGCTCCCCAGTCTGCAACGCACAGAGATCTGGTTCCAGGGTGGAGCCCCTTGTCAAAGCAACCTGGGAGTTTTATCGAGCCCTGACTGCTTTATCTATTATACCTGAGCTTGCGAACCCTCATTGAGCCCAAACAGGCTTATTACACAGCACAAATACAAAAGCAATCAGTGTACAGCATAAACCTGGGGCAAATATCTCCCGTCCTGTACACAACCCATAGGTTTTCCTGGCTTCCTGTTACAATATGCAGGTGCGACCTACACGTGCATTCGCTTCTGCACGCATGCACAAAGGGACAGGGGCACTTAAAAAAATATATATATTATTTATTTCATTTTATATTTTTATTTTTACGCTATCTCTTTAATTTATTTTTGATCCCTTTTATTCCTATCACACAAAATATAAACATTCCTTATAGAAATAAGGCATGACAGGCCCTCTTTATGGAGACATCTGGAGTCTGTAAGACCCCAGATCTCTCCTCTACCCTGGAAAGCATGAGATAAAAAAGGAAAAACTTTTATCTCTGCCTACAGAAAAAAATGAGAGTATTTACATCTGCCAGAGCTGGAAGCAATGTCATGATGTCGCTTCCAGCCTCCCAGGATCATAGAGATGGCTGGTGACCATCCGGTCCATGGACAGCTCTGTGGTAACCCGGCGGCACTGCCAGGTCAGATCCAGGCTCCCGATCACATGGGAGAGCCCAGAGAGGTGATGGTGGGTGACTGAAGGGGGGATGTCCCCTTCCGCTACCTATAAATGCAAATCAGCTGCTAGGATGGCTTTTACATTGTGAGGAAAGATACTGGAATGATGCCTTTAGCTGCAATCATCATCCCAACATTTCAACTTCAAGTCCAAGACTTCATATGATAGGGAAGTGGTTAATTGACATGTATTGGGTACTACTGCCAGAAGGCTTTGTTGCCATCCTTGCTGCACATTAAACCTCAACTGCAGACCATGTAACCTATACCAAGGTGACTCAGGTCAGTGGCCACCAAGACAGTTCGGCACCAGTTCCCCAGAAAGAACACCCAGGGCTATCCAAATTTTTTAACCAGCTTTAACTTGCGTAGCCTTTCCACTAGACAAGTCATCATAAGACAAAACTCATACAATGTTCCAGCAGTCTGAAAAAGTGGAATTCATTTCTTGAGGGAGATTGTTGATAAATATTTCTGTCCCAAGTGGAGGAACTTCTGCAGCTCAGTCTGCAGGAGGGCCACCATATTTCCTCTGACCATTCACCTGTTAAATGGTCAGGTTATACAAGTTAAATCTGGTTAATAAACTTGGATAGCCTAGGGTCTTCTTTCTGGGGAACTGGTGCCAAACTGTCTGGGTGAGTCACCTAGGCTTGTCTAGGTGACTAATTGTTAATTAGATTAATCATGTTTAAATTAGATCACTGTTAGCTGTTAGTTACTAGCTGTTCATTAGCCTACTGTTTATGTTTATTTTATCTGTCCATTAGATGTAGTGGCATTACGGTTTACAGTTTGCATTGTTTAGGATAATGTAATCAAGCTCTTACCTGATTTTGTATGGTATAAATTTTGTGTGAATTTACAATAAAGAGTCAGTCCCAGTTTGCATCTAAGCTAGTGGCATCTAGTTCTTGGGTGCAATGCTCAGCTACAATACCCGGCTCCTAGTTCCAGAGAGGAGGAAGCTGTATCTTGGCAGAAGCACCCAGGCTGGGTGCCAGGCGGTCCCTCACATTACTACCACTAACGCTCTGCACTTATGATGTACAAAAACAACATACAACAACTCCTTGAAATCTGCAAAGGCTTTATATTGTGTCTTCCTACACGTAACTCCCAGTGAGTACCACCACCATTAACACTCTGCACTAACCTCAATATATTGATCTATTGTGTATAAATAGGTCACCATGCCCTTTCCCCTTTAAAGTAGTTGTAAACCTCAGTCTTGTACTTGTACCTATAGGTAAGCCTATAATAAGGCTTACCTATAGGTACGGTAAATATCTCCTAAATGTGCACCGGGCTGTTCCTTCAGAATCCTGTGCCATGAATGGTGGCTCCACTACGCATGCAGGGGAGTGAAGTCATTGTGGCTCCAACTGCAACTACAACTGCTTTATGGGGTCTCATCCACCTTCTCAGGATGCTCCTAGAGTTACCACCTGGATGCCACCTCTTCTCACGCTGATTCGGACCACGGCAATCCACTGACTCCTCCGCTCAAAGGGAATTAGAGCTCAACATGGTGTTTTAATGTTTTAAAACAAATGGCACATTATTAAAATTCATATGCAATCCACTCAAATAATACGTGCTCTAAAACCAGCAGTGCATCACCTTAATAGCACTTGAATACATCCAGATACATGCCCCATTTAAGATAGAGAGGTCAGCATTACCAGTCAGTGTAAAGTGTCTTCTTCTGGGTAATGTGATGACTTCACTAGGCCTCACCCTGACACGTTTCGTCACTGTCCTTATGACTTCTTCAAACAGTGTTGCCAACCTACCAGATTAAAATTTACTGACACGATACCCAAAATTTACTGGCACAGCCAAGTTTTTACAGGCATTTCTAAAAGTTAGAAAATGACAGTTTTAAGTTTAAATTTCAGAATTTAGGCTACAAACAAGTACAATATGCCATTAGCAATGTCATTTAAAGTAGATATGATGGCAAATAGCATGTTATTTTCAATATAGTAAGTAAGTAGCTCAGGGACAGGACTCTAAGAAATTAGAATGGGCGGCACACACACCTAATATTGACTCTCACAGTGACACTGACAGCAGTGTGCAGCAGCACAGATGATGGTGAAACCTCAACAACACGTCCCCTCCCGAGTCACAGTGACAGTCTCTCTACACGCTAGGTGGTCCCTTCAGTCCACTGCAATCCAAACAGCACAGACAGCCCCGCTCCCGGCCTACCTTGCTCCCGGCCCGCAGATCCGCACACAAGGTTCCGGCTGCTTGGCTCGGCTCCCTTGCAGTATGACATCAAATGACACACTCAGTTGGTGCCTCTGCCAGACCTGCCCCCCTGCCAGCACCACCCAAACACACTGTAGCAGGCACTTGGGTGGCCATATTTTTTACTGGCAACCTTGTTCTGTCACTGACATTTACTGGCAGGTGAAATTAGCCCATTTTTTACTGGCTGCCAGTAAAAATACTGACGGTTGGCAACACTGGCTTCAAACAGAGCCCTTCCATCCAAGTTGTCTTTTATAGCTGCACACACAATGGCTATAATAAGACATCTTGGATGGCAAGGCTCTGTTTATCCTTTGAAGAAGTCAAGAGGATGAGTGAGATTACTTTATATATAAAAATAAAGTAAATAGCATTTTCAGTTAAAGAGCATCCTCAGGTTAGTTCCACTTTAAGGACCACTAAGCTGCAATATATTACATTTTTGGTTTTGGATCTAGATACCCTTTACTGTTGATCTTTATTATGAGAACAGGTCACTCAGCAGTGTGCGCACCATAGAAATGGGATTCTGGTAACCATGGATAGACATGTGCAGAGCGAAAAAATTTGTTTAGTTTAGTTTAGTTTCAATTCGTTATTTACATAAATTTGTTTAGTTAGAGGTGTTTAACCCATTTTCGGAATTCTTTTCGTTTACTCATTTTCTAATTGATCCGAAAAGTTTTCGAATAGTTTTCAAATTCGAAAAGCTTTCGAATTCCAACTGCTTTCAAATTCGAAGTATTTTTCGAATTTCAATCGTTTTTGAATTTGAACAGTGGGGTGGAGTGGAAAGTGGAGGAATAGAATGGAAAAATATAGAATACAATAGAGGGGAATATAACAGAAAATGAAAGAATATAATGTGGTGGAGTGGAACAGAGCTGTTTTACTCTGTTGTATTCTATTCTTTTGTTTTCTGTTATATTCTTTTCTAGTCTATTGCTTTTTTTCTGTTATATTCCTTTGTTTTCTATTCTATTTTTTTTTTGCTTTGGAAATTGGAAAACTATTCAAATTCAAGGACATTTGGAATTCAAATTTGAAAACCATTAGGATTTGAAAACCATTCGAATTTGAAAACCTTTCGAATTCGAAAACTATTCAAATCTGAAAACTATTCGAAAAGTGTTCGAAAATGATTTGAATTTTGTCTGAATTTTTTTTTCATTATTTTGGATTTGTTTAAATTCGTTACCATAGTAATTTGGAAATTCGGATACCAAACAAACCGCACATGTCTAGCCATGGAACAGTTGATGTTTTCCTTGCATTGTTCCTTCATAATCAGTAGTGAAAATCTCTATGATATTATAAGATGTGGAAGCAGACAGACACGTGTGATGGACTGTGTATGAGCTGTGTATTAGCTGCTCTCCATACAAAATTACACTAAATTAGGTTAGGTTAGTTAGGTTAATTAAGTGATTTCAATGGATTCTTACTTTTAAAAAGTATCCTGCATTTCTTTTGTTAATTTGGAGTTCTCCTGTAATTGAGTACTTCAAGCGTGGAACCCAATCCTCACCCCCTGACATGCCACATTTGGCATGTCATTTTTTTTTTTGGAGGGGTACCTCATTTTTACAGGTACCCAGCTCCCACTTCCGCTCAGGGCGCCGCGGCGCCAAGAGGAAGTTCTCTTCTCCCTCCTCCCTCCCTAAAATCTTCTGGGACACGTCACAGGTCCCAGAAGATTGCCCGGTCATTGAGAACGTACAGCATGATTCACACATTCGCAGGCTGTCACAGCCGGGTGCCCACACTTGCAATGCTGGCGCCACGAAGAGGAGAGGGAGAGAGGCTTTGGGCGACCGCATCACTGATGTCATCCGGAGGCACTGCCCCTTTGTGACGTCACAGAATAGAGGGAGTACAGATGGAAGGGGACAGTGGAGAAGCCCGGCAAAATAGCAAAAGATAGAAGACTCCTTAGAAGAAAGAAGACCCCACAGAAGACAGAAGAGCCGGAGAGGGCGAAGATGCCGGAGCTGATTTAATAAAATATTTTAAAAGCCTGTGTAGTGTGTTTTTTTACACTTTTTTTAGGTGAATGGGTAGGGGTACAATGTACCCCATACTCATTCACATAGGGTGGGGGGGCAGGATCTTGGGCCCCCTTGTTAAAGGGGGCTTCCAGATTCCGATAGGCCCCCCGCCCACAGACCCCAAGAACCACCGGCAAGGGTTGTTGGGAAGAGGCTCTTGTGCTCATCAACATGGGGACAAGGTGCTTTGGGGTGGGGGTGCAGAGCCCCCCTGCGCCAAAGCACCCATACTCCCCATATTGAGGGCATGCGGCCTGGCATGGTACAGGAGGGGGGGTGCTCGCTCGTCCACCACCCCCTTTCCTGACCTGCCAGGCTGCGTGCTTGGATAAGGGTTTGGTATGGATTTTGGGGGGGACCCTATGCCGTTTTTCAGCATGGGGGTTCCCCCTAAAAATCCATACCAGACCCAAAGGGCCTGGTATGCTCTTGGAGGGGGACCCAGTGCCATTTTTTTTTTTTTTAATTTGGCGTGGAGTTCCACTTCAAGATCCCCTGAGCACAAGGTGCCTGGTATTGTCAGGATCAAAGTCAGATCCCTGTTCACAGAAAATCGGACCGACTTTGACCCTATGTATGACCGTAAATTGCACAGCAAAGTAGGATCAAAGTCGGACCATTTAAATGTCGGATAGTGTGAACCCAGCCTTAGGCCCCTTTCACATGGGCGTTCCATTCAGCCCTATGGAGCAGCAGATGTCAGCGGTGACATGTTTGCTGACACCCGCTGCTCTCCAATCCGATCCTATCTGTGAAATCCAGACGGATGGAGACCCTGTTTTCCATCCATCTGGCGGATTGAATGAAATGCACAGGCGGTCAGTTTTCATCCGATCTCCCCATAGAGGAGAGCGGGGCTCTGACAGGTCCATCTCTGCACAGTGAGCGGAGATGGGCCTGTCAGCAGCATGCTCAGCGGGGATCAACGGAGCAATCCCCCGCTGAACAAAACAGAGTCCACCAGGCGGATCACCCATGTGAAAGAACCCTAAAATTTAACTTTGCTTCCAAGACTTTCATACGGGTGTATTCATTTTTGCAACATGGTCTTGAATGAATTTGTTAGGAAAAATAGTTTTTTTGTGTGCAAATTAACAAATCTTGGTTGCAATCAATGGGGTGCATTTGTGGGTTTTGTAACAAATTTGCTGGGGTGTACTCATTTATGCTGAGCACTGTATATAATTTATATAATTTTATAAAAATGTAGCACACCCCACGTAGGAGCCGCTGAGTCAGGATTCCCCACTGCTACATGGCCAGGCACACAACATTTTCTACATGCAGTCCAACGCAGAAATAATTTCTCGGCTTGATTTTTTAAGTTTTACCAGGGCTTGATAACTTGGATGGGGTAGGGAATTATGGGATGTCCAACTTAAAGAATGTTCAGAACTATGAACAAATGGACACTTCCTCCCTACTTACAAAAGTCCTCTTCTTCCTTTCTCCAGCACAAAGTTGGTTTTCTCGGTAAAGCACCCGCTGCTAACACCTGTGGCAACGAACAGTTTTGTTGTTAGCTCAGCAAAGGCCCATTGCAGACAGGAATGCTCAGTCCCTTGGCAAAGTAGTTCAGAGAGCAAACAACATGACATTCCTCCTTCTGCTTCCCTGGTGGCCACTGATCCCAGCTCCACTTGCTTGCAGAAATTGCTAGTAGAGTTGAACGGACACCTGGATGTTTGGGTTCGGCGGGTTCAGCGGAACTTCACGAAAAAGTTTGAGTTCGGCCCCGAACTTGACCCCGAACCCCATTGAAGTCAATGGTGACCCGAACTTTTGGGCACTAAAATGGCTCTAAAATCCTGGAAAGGGCTAGAGGGCTGCAAATGGAAGCAAAATGGGGGTAAGAGTAGGACAATTGCCCTGCAAACAAATGTGGATAGGGAAATAACTTAAAATCACATAAAAAAATAAAAAAAATGGAGCAGGAGGTGGATGTGGAGTAGGAGGTTGAGGAGGCGGTTGGCACCTGTGTTTCATCATCATCAGAGACGTGCTGCGGTGGTGTTTCCATTTCCTCATCCTGAAACAGAAGTGGTTGGGCTTCGGTGCACTCAATGTCTTCCACTTCTGGGGAAGGGCTATGTGGATGGCCCACGGAAAGCACACCAGGAGAGTCATCAAAAAACATAAGAGACTGCTGCATGACTAGTGTTGAGCGAACCCGGACTGTAACGTTCGGGTCCGTACCGAACTTTAGGGTGTCCGTGGCATGGACCCGGACATTTCAAAAATCGTTCGGGTTCGGTCCGGGGTTCAGAGAATACAAAAAACTACTGAGAGGACCACACGAAAGGCACCCGGTAGGTGTATCGGGAAGGGGTCTTCACCTTCTGTAACTCACGTGGCTTCGGGTTGGTGAAGACAAAGTCCTACTCCTTTACCTTTGTGGTGGCGTCGTGCAGAGACTACTACTACTTTGTGTCCACGGTTGGCGGAGGAGTTGGAGGATGAGGTGTAGGTGGAGGACGAGGTAAAAAAAATAAAAAAATACACTAAAATTCAATAAAGGGATAGGTGTAAACAAACGTCCCGTTAACAGGATGAGAATGGGGGTAAAACGAAGGTAAACGTCGGG
>BLSH010034226.1:467039-500594 GCA_018402905.1 Glandirana rugosa
GCAGTAGTAAAGTAATCTATCTCAGGATGCAGGATCAGGTCTTAAAATGGCTAAAATCTGTCCCTCACGCCGTCAGCTACCTTTCCCTATACTAACCCAAGGAGCATGTGACTGCAGCACTGTGACTCCAGCTTATAAAGAGGCTGGGTCACATGATGCACCGGCCAATCACAGCCATGCCATTAGTAGGCATGGCTGTGATGGCTTCTAAGGGCAAACCAGTGAAACGCTTGTTGATTGGCTGCCCTGCAGCTTCTCAACACGTGGAGTAAAATAGCAGAACCCCGGACCGAACCCGAACGATTTTTGAAATGTCCGGGTCCGGGTCCGTGCCACGGACACCCTAAAGTTCGGTACGGACCCGAACGTTACAGTCCGGGTTCGCTCAACACTACTCACGGCTGTATTAGATCCAAAGGGTGCTTCTACTAAATACTGAGCAAAGGGTCTGAATACTTAGGACCATGTGATATTTCAGTTTTTCTTTTTTAATAAATCTGCAAAAATGTCAACAATTCTGTGTTTTTCTGTCAATATGGGGTGCTGTGTGTACATTAATGAGGGAAAAAAATGAACTTAAATGATTTTAGCAAATGGCTGCAATATAACAAAGAGTGAAAAATTTAAGGTGGTCTGAATACTTTCCGTACTCACTGTATACTGTGGTAGATTAGCTTGTGGGGATCAACTTTCCTGAGGAAAATAGTCAGCATGCAGGCAACTTTCTTTAAAATTTGGCGACTTGCCAGGTTTGTTGGTTAAAGATTTGCAGGTTAAAAATAAACAAAACAGAAAATACGTCCTTGCCGTCTGGTGCTAAACTAAACAGTATTGTTTCCTCACTATACGGTGTGGGGCTGGCCCCTGACACCCACAAAACATAAGCAACAATGCAAACCTTGTCTTTTAAAGTCCAAACAGACACCGAGCTCCCTCAGATCCCTCTGAGTTCCAGGTCAGAGCTAAAGTGAGATTTCTTCCTGATTATTTAAGCCACCTGCTGGTGGACTCCAGTGGACCACAAACTCTGGACCGGAACAAGCCCTGCCATGGTGGCTGGTAAAATCCAGACCAGACTCTTTTTAATACAGTCCACATGAACGCATATGAGGCGACAGGTAGCATCCGTCTACCACTCCGCCTCCCATACTGTCACATATTCTCCCCCTCTGATCAAGCCCCTGTGGCTGAGCAACTGGAGAGGACATCCACATTGTTCTTGAGTCTTCCCGCCCAGTGTTCCACTGTGAACTTAAATGGCTATAGGGCCCGGAACCACCTAGTCACCTGACTTTTTTTTCTCCCTGCTGCCACACATCCACTTCAGGGGGCATGGTTGGAGACTAGCCTGAATAATCTTCCTAAGAGGTAGTACTTCAGCGCCTGTAAGGCCCACTTGATAGCCAGGCACTCCTCCACAATGGCGTAGTTCCTCTCATTCCTGTTAAGCTTCCTGCTTAAATAGACGACCGGGTGCTCCTCTCCGTCTCTGATCTGGGAAGAGCACCTAGTCCCACCTCATAGGTGTCCGTTTGTACAACAAACTCCTTTGTGAAGTCTGGGGTCACGAGCACCGGTTGTACACAAAGGGCTTGCTTCAACTTCTGGAATGCCTTCTCAGCTTCGAGATTCCACTTAACCCTGCCCAACCCTTCGTCAGATCGGTCAGAGGGACGGCAATGGTGGCAAAGTCGGGTATGAACTGCCTGTAATACCCTGTAATCTCCAGGAAGGCACAAACCTGTTTTTTTATTCACCGGTTGGGGCCGTTTTTGAATTGCCTCGATCTTATTGGTCTGGGGCTTGATCATTCTCTGACCAATAACATACCCAAGGTATTTGGCCTCCTCCAGGCCACTTTTTTGGGTTGGCTGTTAGAATCTGCTTGTACTTGGGGCAGATGCGATTCCCAATCTGGACTGTGGATGACCACATCATCCAAATAGGTGGCTGCATAGGGGTGATGTGGCTTCAAAGTTTTATCCATAATTCTCTGGAAGGATGCAGGGCCCCCATGCATACCAAACAGCATTCGCTTGTACTGGAAGGACCCCTCGGGGTAAAAAAGGCAGTTTTTCCTTTGCTGACTCCGTTAAGAGGATCTGCGAGTAGCCCTTCGTTAGGTCTAGGGTTGTTATGTACTGGGCACCTCCCAACCTGACCAGCAATGTAGGGCTCCACCAGGCACTGTGGGACTCCTATTATGTCTAACTCCGACATGGTTTTTAATTCTTTCACCACCACCTCCCGTCTAGCTTCATGTATTCGGTAGGGTTTTACATTTAAGCGGACCCCTGGTTCCGTGATTATGTCTTGTTGTAGTACGGTGGTCAGTCCGGGTTCGGGAGAGAAAAAAATCTCTATTTTTACTGTCATGGATAGCCTGTCTTCTTGAGGAGTGGGCCCTGCCAATAAAGTCTCTCTGTCTTTCCACAGTTTTAAGAGATTAACATGGTAAATTTGCTTGGGTTTCCTTTTCCCTGTCTGGTAAACTCTGTAGTTCACTTACCCTACTCTTTTCCTAATCTCAAAGGGACCCTGCCACTTTGCTAGGAATTTACTTTCAACTGTGGGGACTAGCACCAGCACTCTGGCTCCGGGGTTGAAAGCTCAGGTTTTGGCACCACGATTATAAACCCTACTCTAGGCTTCCTGGGCTTGCTCCATATGTTCTCGCACCAGGAGCAGGACTGGTGTGATTCGATCCTGCATCAAGGAATTATGCTCAATGACGCTCCTATATGGGGTGGCCTCTCCTTCCCGCATCTCTTTTGCGACATCTAGCAGCCCCCTGGGATGTCTACCATACAAGAGATCAAAGGGGGAATACCCCATAGACACTTGTGGACCCTCTCATATGGCAAACATGAGGTACGGCAGCAACATATCCCAATTTCTCCCATATTTTTCCACTACCTTTTTCAACATGCTTTTGAGTAGAGTTGAGCGAACACCTGGATGTTCGGGTTCGGTGGGTTCGGCCGAACTTCACGAAAAAGTTTGGGTTTGGTACCGAACTTGACCCCGAACCCCATTGAAGTCAATGGGGACCCAAACTTTTCGGCACAAAAATGACTGTAAAAAAGTCCTGGAAAGTGCTAGAGGGCTGTAAAAGGAAGTAAAATGATTTTAGAACAATAATCTGTCCCTTACAGCAACAGCAGGAACTTGACCCTATAGGAGTAGGCGATGATTTTAGAACAGTAATCTGTCCCTTACAGCAACAGCAGGAACCTGACCCTATAGAAATAGAAGATGATTTTAGAACAATAATCTGTCCCCCAAAGCAGTAGACTCTAACTAGTCCAGTCAAATTGTTCTGTAATGCAGAATGAGATGTTATTAGATCTGCAATCTGTCCCTAAAAGCAGTAGTAATAGTAATCTCTACCTAGTCCACAATCAGATCGTTCTGTAATGCAGGATGAGATGCGATTATATCTGCAATCTGTCCCTCACAGCGCCAGCAGCATCCTCTCCCTACACTAGCCAGAGAGCATGTGACATGCAGCACTAAGTGACTCCAGCTTATAAAGAGGCTGGGTCACATGATGCACTGGCCAATCACAGCCATGCCATTAGTAGGCATGGCTGTGATGGCTTCTAAGGGCAAACCAGTGAAACGCTTGTTGATTGGCTGCCCTGCAGCTATTCAACAGGCGGGATCAAGTACCCAAACCCAGAACCCGAACCCAAACTTTTTTTCAAATGTTCGGGTTCGGGTCCGGGTCACGGACACCCCAAAGTTCGGTACGGACCCAAACTTTACAGTTCCGGTTCGCTCAACTCTACTTTTGAGCATTTTATTAAACCTATCCACAAGTCCATCCGTTTGGGGGTGGTAAACTGAGGTATGGAGATGGGAGATTTTATACAACCTGCACAATTCCTTGGTTACATGGGACATAAACGGGCTGCCCTGATCCATTAAGACCTCTTTAGGGATCCCCACCCGACTAAACACCTGGACCAACTCCCTGGCGATAGTCTTAGCGGAGGTGTTCCGCAAGGATATGGCTTCCGGATAGCGGGTCGCGTAATCTAGTATTACCAGGATGTGTTGGTGTCCCCGGGCAGACTACGGGTCCCATGAGATAAATGCCAATTCTTTCAAAAGGCACTTCAATTATGGGCAGTGGAACAAGTGGACTACGAAAATGGGGTGAGGGCGCAGAGAGTTGAAACTCAGGGTAGGATTCACAATACTCTGTGGCATCTGCATGCAACCCGGGCCAGAAGAATCTCTTGGTAATTCTCTCCCTGGTCTTATCCATACCCAGATGCCCCCCAATTACATGTCCATGGGCTAGATCTAGCACCATCCTGCGAAAGGGTTTGGGAACCACTAGTTGTTCCATCCTCATCCGCCCCTCATTTCACCACCTGATACAACAAATTATTTTTAAGAGCCATGTAGGTAAAAGACACCACCCAATTAGGGCCCACAGGTTCCCCCTCCATCACCTTCATGTTTTCTCTGGCTCTAAGGAGAGTGACATCCCGTAGTTGCTCTGTACAGAAGTCCTCTCTCCGGACCTCTAAGTCAGGTTTTACATTTTGTTCACTCTCACAGTCAGGATCAGAGACATTTTCTGAGTCATTGACCCCCAGCTGGGAGCTATCTTCCAGCTTCTCCAGCTCCCCAGCCAGTTCAGGAAAAGGAAGAGGGTCTCCTCCTTCCTTGGTCGTGCCAACCGTCTTCCCTTCCATTTGGCAAAAAGGGTCGGGTGAAATTTCCTGTGCTTCCACAGCAGGGGGAGCTCTATCCTCCAGATCCCCTGTGCCTTCCCATAACCTCCAAAAATGGGGAAAATCCCTGCCCACTAGGGCATCATATAGCAGTGAAGGTACTACCCCCACTGAATGAGTCACACTGCCCCAAGGGGTGTCAATCTCAACCACCGCCATCTGGTAGGCACGAGTGTCCACATAGATGGAAATGACCCAGACAGTGCTAGGGTTTAACCTTGCAGGAAGTCAAGCAGTGCAGTGACTGGCTTTCCATCAACAAAATTCACACACATTTGCTTCTCCATGCGATTCGAACATGATTCTGTATATGCAACCTGTGCAAGAAGAGAAAGGCGTCTAGTTACATAAGTATAATCGCATTGCATGGGTTCATCATTCAGGGGACAATTGGCAGCAATATGGCCCAATGCTTGGCATCGGTAGCACTGTATGTGCTATACACCCAGTCCTTTCCAGGGTCCCCAAGACCTTCCTGGCTTCTTTGACCGGACTCCAGGTCTAAAGCCCACAGTCTCTTTAACTGTAGCAGTCTTATCAAATTTCCTCACACCCCTGAACCCTGGAACAGTCTTACTGGATCCGCCGGGTAATCTTTCACCCCTAGATACATTGGAGAAAGGCGCAGATGGATGCAACAAGTCCTCAGCAGCAGTGTATCTGTCACGTACCTGGTGGTGGAGTCTGACTTATGCAGTGGGCAACCTCTCTTACGACCCTGATTCCTGAACCCCTGGTAGTGTGGACAGGGAGCTCGGGAGTGCAGGGAGGCACGAGGGTCGGACTGGGTCACAGGTGGTGGTGTGCTGGTCCGTGAGGTGCTCGTGCAAGCTGAAGCGTGGTGGTGCAGGCCGGGTCGGTAACGGGCTGGCAGAGCAGTACAGATGGGTCAGGCTGAAGAGTAGTCGGGTGCAAGCAGAGTTCGTTAACTGGCGGGCAGTAAGGTACAAGGGAGCAGGCAGAAGAGTGGTCGTGGAAGCCGGGGTCGGTGCAGGCGGAGATCAATAGCAGAGTCAAGGCAAGCCGGGTCACAGGAACAAACAATCAGGATCACAGGTTGCTGCAGGAACACACAAACGCTATAGAACGGACAGCACTCTCCACAGGAAGCAGGAAGTTTAAATAGAGCTGCTCATCCAGGAAGTAGAGGAATCCACACCCATCTGCAATTAACCCTTAGCACAGTCTTTTTCTAACAGTATCACTCCACGAGGTGTATGAGTAGGTTGGCGGTTTTGCGCTCTCCATGACTGACCCTGTTCCTCAAAGCAGCAGGGAGCGCACATAGATGGCAGTCCACGACCACGCTCTCCACAATCTGGGGACCTGGCAAAGTCTCCGGCTGTAGCCACTTCCTGGTGAGGTGGACCAGGTCAAACATCTGCGAGTGGGGTGACTTGTCAGTGCGGTAGGTCCACTGATGCCCCCGTTGGGCCCGGACTGCCATGGTGACCCCTAGACATGTGAATATATCTGCCTTTAGGGTCTCATAGTCCTGGGCCTTATCTGTTTCCACATCAAAGTAGGCTTTTTGGGGTTCACTGGTTAAGAATGGTGCTAACAGTCCCACCCACTGTTCTTTTGGCCATCCTTCATGAAGAGCGACTTTTTCAAAAGTCGTGAGATACGCCTCCACGTCATCCACAGGTGTCATCTTCTGCATGTGGTAAGAGGTGCGTACCAACTTTGGTTCCACTGTTACCGGAGGTGCGGGCCCCTTTTTGAACTCCAGCAGGGCCTCAGCAAACTGTCGGTTCATGTCACGTACTGGGTTGGAGGCCAAAGTGCTGGGAGGGCTCCCCTTGTGGCTAAGTGCAGTACAACCCCTCAAGGTGTTACATGGAATGCAGTGCCCACAGAAGCTGGGTTTGCCTGGATGCTGAAGACTGGTAGCCAGGAGCAGCTGGAGCAGGCTGTGACGCTGGGGTGCTTGGCTGTCACCAGGAGTACAGTGCAGTGGAGCAAAAAGGGATGCAGAGCCAGGAGCCAGGCTGGGGGTCAAACACAGGAAGGCAGTCCGTAACTGAAACAAGGGGGATAAACTTGGAGCAAGCTGGGTCATACACTGGGAGGCAGACAAGAGGGAGTCCAGGAGCCAATCCAGGAGCAGGCAGAAGCAGAGTCAGGATACAAGCCAAGGGGTCAAGCCAGGAGATCAGGATTCACAGGAGAGCAGGCCAAGGCAAGCAGGGTCAGTATCGGGTAAACAGATAGTAGGATGCAAGATCACCGGGTCACAGGAGGCTGATGATAAACCAGCGGTGTGTTGCTCTCAGCAGCAGGCTTAAATAGGTAATTTGGCGCCAGGATCTATCATGCTATGCACGTGCCTTTGCGCATGCATGATCGCGAACATGAGATCGCGGAATTGTGTCTTCTATTGCATCTGCCCACACCGATTCGCAATTCTTCTGCCAGTGTGCATGATAGGGCGTCTATTTCCCTGACAGTTCATCTCCTGTTGAGATGCTTGTTGTGCTGTGGTGGCCTCTGCGACCTGGCGGTTGGTTTCCCGCTGAGCTGCCTGTTGTGCTGCTTCGGCCTCTTTGACCTGGCGGTTGGATTCCCTCTGAGCTGCATTGGCTTGTAACAGGGTCTTCGAAAGATGCCCGCATCCTCCACCACGTGTGGGAGATTAGCTCATGGGGATCAACTTTCCTGAGGAAAATAGTCAGCGTGCAGGAAACTTTCTTTAAAATCTGGAGGCTTGCCAGGTTTATTAGTAAAAGATTTACAGGTTTAAACAAACAAAACAGAAAATAAATCCTTGCCATCTGGCGCTAAACTAAACAGTATACAGGGTGAGCCATTTATATGGATACACCTTAATAAAATGGGAATGGTTGGTGATATTAACTTCCTGTTTGTGGCACATTAGTATATGTGAGGGGGGGAACTTTTCAAGATGGGTGGTGACCATGGCGGCCATTTTGAAGTCGGCCATTTTGAATCCAACTTTTGTTTTTTCAATAGGAAGAGGGTCATGTGACACATCAAACTTATTGGGAATTTCACAAGAAAAACAATGGTGTGCTTGCTTTTAACGTAACTTTATTCTTTCATGAGTTATTTACAAGTTTCTGACCACTTATAAAATGTGTTCAATGTGCTGCCCATTGTGTTGGATTGTCAATGTAACCCTCTTCTCCCACTCTTCACACACTGATAGCAACACCATTGGAGAAATGCTAGCACGGGCTTCCAGTATCCGTAGTTTCAGGTGCTGCACATCTCGTATCTTCCCAGCATAGACAATTGCCTTCACATGACCCCTAAGAGAAAAGTCTAAGGGGGTCAGATTGTCAGACCTTGGGGGCCATTCAACTGGCCCACGACGACCAATCCACTTTCCAGGAAACTGTTCATCTAGGAATGCTTGGACCTGACACCCATAATGTGGTGGTACACCATCTTGCTGGAAAAACTCAGGGAACGTGCCAGCTTCAGTGCATAAAGAGAGAAACACATCATCATGTGCACCACTACATTATGGGTCCCGATCTGACCGCCTTAGACTTTTATTTTGGGGTCATCTGAAGGCAATTGTCTATGCTGTGAAGATATGAGATGTGCAGCACCTGAAACTACGGATACTGGAAGCCTGTGCTAGCATTTCTCCTGCGGTGTTGCTATCAGTGTGAAGAGTGGGAGAAGAGGGTTGCATTGACAATCCAACACAATGGGCAGCACATTGAACACATTTTATAAGTGGTCAGAAACTTATAAATAACTCATGAAAGAATAAAGGTATGTTAAAACCAAGCAAACCATTGTTTTTCTTGTGAAATTCCCAATAAGTTTGATGTGTCACATGACCCTCTTCCTATTGAAAAAACAAAAGTTGGATTCAAAATGGCCGACTTCAAAATGGCCACCATGGTCACCACCCATCTTGAAAAGTTTCCCCCCTCACATATACTAATGTGCCGCAAACAGGAAGTTAATATCACCAACCATTCTCATTTTATTAAGGTGTATCCATATAAATGGCCCACCCTGTAGTTTACTCACTATACGGTGTGGGGCTGGCCCCTGACACCCACAAAACATAAGCCAAAATGCAAACCTTGTCTTTTAAAGCCCAAACAGACACAGAGCTCCCTCAGATCCCTCTCTGAGTTCCAGGTCAAGTGAGATCTCTTCATGATTATTTAAGCCACCTGCTGGTGGACTTCAATGGACCACAAACTCCGGATTGGAACCAGCCCTGCCATGGTGGCTGGTAAAATCCGGACCGGACTCTGTTTAATCCAGTCCACATGAACGCATACAAGGCGACAGGTAGCGTCTGTTTACCACTTTGCCTCGCATACTGTCACACCCCTAAGTACAAAAAAAATATATGGCGCATGCAGCACTGCATGCCTATCCATAAATGTCATAAAGGTCATTTGAATGCTCAAATAATTTTTGTTAATCCTACATCTATTTTTTGAGCTGCCTGGTATTCCTGAGGCACAGGGGAAACAGTCCCAGCCTCACAGGTACCTCCTGGGAAGGCTACTTTACCATTGCCTTTCAGTACTGTGCCAATGTTCAATAAAAAGCCATTCCTGATAACATACAGCGCATGAGGCAGATCTCTAGCAACCCATGTGTGGGATCATGTGCAGCATCATCGGTGGGCCGGCACACAACAAGGAAGAAGAAACCACCTACCAATCATATCTTCTTTTTAAAAAGGCTTCACAATGAGGAAGTAGGGGCGGCACATTAGTGTGTGGTGACACAATAAAGGATGAGGTGAGCAATTATCTTTAAATGTGTTTACTGAAATATTTGCAGCACAGTGATGGTGGTATTATCAGATGAGGGTTGGAGGGGCTTCCTTTAAGGAAACCTGTGCTGAGAGAATTGCCACTGTTAACAAAAATGCCAATTTCCTGGCTGTTGTGCTGATCCAGTGACTTTGCTACATTACTGGGTCATTTACTTAAGATTACATACCAACTTACCTATGTGACCATCACTGATGTGTAATTCACCAAACTAAAGGAAATGCACATTTTTTGCATTATAATGACCTCTAGGTTCTCCACTTTTCAGTAACAGTGATTATTAAAATATAAATGAAGACTTCCCACCTATACTCCATGCTGACATTACAGCTAATACTCCATGTTTAAATCACTAATGATTATTTGAAAATAAGAGCAGAGCATTCATAATCCTATTATGTTTCTTACAACAGACAGATAAGGGACTGTGCTGTGGTGGCCAGGGGAGATTTTATTGTAGTGGACAACAAAGAATTGCAGGAATGATAACTGCAATAGCTGCCTTGAAGGAAATTGTTCAGTACAGTTTTGTATTTACATTTCCCCCTTATAACAATTTTATTTTAAAAATATCTTGATCGGTGTTGCATTTTTCTGCTGTTATCAGCAACATCATGCCAATGATCTGGAAGATTACAACAACCATCAAGAATACCATGGCATCCATCAGGAACATCATGCCGGTCTTCAGGAAGATTATGCCAGCCATCAGGAAGGTCACACCAGCCATCAGGAAGATCATGCCAGCCATCAGGAAGATCACACCAGTCATCAGGTCATCAGAAAGACCATGCCAGCCATCAGGAAGATCACACCAGTCATCAGGAAGACCATGGCAGCCATCAGAAAGATCCTGCCAGCTATCAAGAACATAATGCCAGCCATCAGGAAGCTTGTGCCAGCCTTAAGGCTCAGGCTCATATCTGTGCATTTTTTGTAGGCACTGAATCCTAACTAGATGTGTGACACTGCACATGACAGTGTGCCTACGTCTGTGCAAGTTGTCCACAGTCCACTACACGTATTGGCACCTAACTGGCTATTAAAATTTTGCATAGGATTATTACTGAATGGTATTTAAGTCTGAGTTCCTGTTCCTGAAACGTATGCTTGACCTTGTTATTGACTCAACTATAATTTGACCTGCTCCTGGATTATCTTTGTCTGCCTATATTTGCTCAGCTCTGTTATCGACCTGGGCTTGGAATTCTGACCAAGATTTTTCATATCGACTCAGTAACTCGCTCTCCAAATGTTCTCAATCTCTGCCTATTCTTGACCTTTATTATCCTATAATTTAGTGCCTTCCTGCTTGGCTGTTACCGACCCGGCTAATGACCCGACTCTGCTCATAACGAAACTTGGTGTATCTCGGTGCTCTAACCACTGTACTTCTGCTCATTTAATACTAGTGTTCCCAAGTTCCAATCTTTAGTTTTAGCCCTGGCACTTATGCCCTTCCATTGCCCTTGCAGATCCTGTCTCAACTTCCAGGGCTGCTTGGACGAGAATCGTGCACGAGGCAATTCTCATCATTTCGGGTTCTTCGTACAGGTAAAAATGAATGGATGACCGCATTCCAACTTGCTGAAGATCCAAAGCTTTATCGTAGAAAATCAATCATTAAAACATGCTCACAGCTCCATAAAGTCAGGAACAGGCATTAATGCCTGAACCTGTCTTTATGGAGCTGTAAACATATTTTTATGATCCGTTTTCTACAATAAAACATTGGATCTTCAGCATGTTGGCATGAGGTCATCTACTCACTTTTATCAGTATTTCGGCTGCCAACCGGACCAGCATCTATAGATGGAGATAAGTTTGGGTCTAATGTGAATGGACCAACCTGGAGCAGTGGTATACTTTTGTTTGATGTTCCTCATACAGGTATATGACAGTGTCCCTTGTTATTAGTAAATAATTTGCTTATATTGCTTACTGCTATTAAGTAGTGTATGTAAAGAAAAAACTTAAAGCGGAGTTCCACCCAAAAGTGGAACTTCCGCTTTAAGGGGAGGTGACCCCCTGACATGTCATAATTGGCATGTCATTTTTTGGGGAGGGGACCCTGTTTTCACAGGGTTCCAGGTCTACTTCCTCCCCTGGCACCGAGGAGCCGGAAGGAAGTTCACCTTCCCTCCCACCCGGCGATCTTCTGGGACACATCACAGGTCCCAGAAGATGCGCCAAGCCATTCACAAGCTGCAGTGTGACTCGCGCATGCGCAGTGAGCGCTCAGCTTTGAAGCCAAAGCCGGGTGCCTGCACCCGTGATGCCGGTGCCACCGAGGGGAGGGGGAGACAACAGAGCCATCGGGCGGCCGCATCGCTGGAGTGAGGGACAGGTGAGTGGCCAATTGTTAAAAGTCAGCAGCTACACTTTTGGTAGCTGCTGACTTTTAACAGGGTGGAACTCTGCTTTAAAGTGATATTTAGGCCGGGTTCACTTTTGCCGTAGCTCACAGCATGGGTTACGGTGCATCCCTGTTCCCCAATCCAGGTACGAATCAGGTTCGAATTTTTGCCTGAATTTGCACCTGAATCAGAGCCAAAGATGCACAGGACCCTTTGTAAATGCAGACCGCACCTGCCCTGGAGCTGTGTGAACCGGCTTCATTGTGAGCCAGTCACATTCTCCTGTCATGCAAATTGGATGCGGGGGAAACCCGCAACCAATTTGCATGTTTGTGAACCCAACCTTATAGCACATATGCAGATGTGCCCAAGGTTATGTCAGAACTCTTAGCATAATTCCATGAGAGTAGATCTTTACAAAGTAGACAGCTGTCACCAGAACAAGTGCCCCCCATTGGAAGATTTGCCCTTATTGCCTGTTTTGGTGATTACTGTAAAATGTTTAATTTTTCCAACAATTTCTTTGAAAAAATAAAATAAAAAAGGTAATATTTATTATATTTGTGGGATTATTCTTTTACTTCACTTTCAGAACTTTTTTTCAAGCTCCTCTTCAGATTCTTTGTAGTTTACTCAGGCAGTGAGGCCCCCTCCTGCACTGCATAGGTTAAGCACTCCCTTTGCTGGAGGGGAAGAAATAGGTGAAATATTTACCTTATTCCTTGCTCCCACAGTCTTCCTCCTCTCCATGCAACCAATGTCCCTGAATCCCCTTCACTCTGACATCATCAGGTACAATGTAAGATGAGCAGTCCTACATTATATGTTACATAGTTACATCGTTGGTAGTTGGTAAGGTTGAAAAAAAGACACCAGTCCATCCAGTTCAACCTGTGGTGTGTGAGTGTGGGGGTGAATATGTTTATGTTAATAGTACATTGTATATCCCTGCATGTTGTGATTGTTAAGGTGCCAATCAAAAAGTTTTTTAAACTATACAACGCTCCCTGCTGATACCACTGCTTGTGGAAAAGAATTCCACATCCTTACCGCTCTGACAGTAAAGAACCCTCTACACAGTTTAAAGTTAAACAGCTTCTCTTCCAAATTCAGTGAATAGTGGTGTGTCTTTTCAAATTCCCTTTCACTAAAAAGTTTTTTCCCTATGCTAGGATCACCAGTACGGTATTTGTACAACGCTAGCATATCTTCTCTTCAAGGAGAATAAGTTCAATGCTTGTCTTTCCCCATGGTTGAGATTCTCCAGTCCCTTTATTAGCTTTGTTGCCCTTCTCTGGACTCTCTCCAGTTCCAGCACACCCTTCTTGAGAACTGGTGCCCAAAACTGGACGGCATACTCAAGATGCGGCCAGACTAGAGTCTTGTAGAATGGGAGAATTATTGTTTTATCTCTGGAGTGAATGCCCTTTTTAACCACTTCAGCCCCGGAACGATTTGCCCCCTTCCTGACTAGAGCACCTTTTGCGATTCGGCACCGCGTCGGTTTAACTCACAATTGCGTGGTCATGCGGTATTGTACCCAAACAAAATTGATGTCCTTTTTTTTACCACAAATAGAGCTTTCTTTTGGTGGTATTTGATCAACTAGGCGGTTTTTATTTTTTGTGCTATACACAAAAAAATGAGCGACAATTTGGAAAAAAAAAAACAATATTTTTTTACCTTTTGCTATAATAAATATAAAAAAAAAAATGTAAAAAAACGAATTTCTTCCTCAGTTTAGGCTGATATGTTTTCTGCATATTTTTGGTAAATAAAATCGTATAATGACGGCGGCTGGTCGGCAAGTGGTAAATGCATGCCAATATTCTGTTGGCTTTGCTTGCAGCAGATTGGCATTGCATACCATTGCTGAGCCTGATTACTTTACATTTTAAAACATGGAAACCTCATTTTCCATGTATTTGCCCACCCCATTATTTTATTTAGGTCTTCCTGTAAGGTTTCCACATCCTGCCATGAAGTTATTGCCCTGCTTAACTTTGTATCATCTGCAAATATTGAGATTCAGCTGTTTATCCCGTCCTCTATATCCTTTGTGAATGAATTAAATAGAATAGGTCCCAGAACAGATCCTTGGGGGACCCCACTTACCACACCGAACCATTCCGAGTACTCACTATTTATTTCCACCCTTTGGATTCACCCCTGTAGCCCGTTTTTAACCCAAGTACTCACCCTATGGTCCATGCCTACAGTCCTCAGTTTGTAAAGTAAAGATTTGTGGGGAACTGTATCAAATGCCTTTGCAAATCCAGATACAACACATCCACAGGCCTTCCTTTATCTAGGTGGCAGCTCACTTCTTCATAGAACGATAATAGATTGGTCTGGCAAGAAGGATTCTTCATGAATCTGTGCTGATTACCACTAATAATACAGTTTTTATTACCAAAATCTTGGATATAGTCCCTTATCATCTCCACCATTAGCTTACATAATATCGATGTTAGGCTGACTTATATATGGGAAGACAGCAAGAGACCACCCACACCCTGGAGGGAGAGACAGCGGAGGAGTGCACTGTCTGCCAGAGGAAAAGGATAAGTATTTGTAATTACTACCTTCCCTCCTAGGCAAATGAGCGTTTAACCCATGCAATGCAGAGGATCCCACTGCATGGGTAAATTTACCAGTAAAAGTAGGAGCTAACCATTGTTGGGCTGTGCTTAGAACATCAGTTGGATATTGTCTTGTCCTGATGTTAGGATAGTCTTTCCATAATATAAAAGGAACAGTCTTGTACTCTTCAACAAAGGGTACCATTTTTTCTTTTTCAAGAACCAGCTTAGCCAAAAACACCAAGTCCATTGCCAAATGATTACAGCTAAACAGTGCCTCTACCAATAGAAATAGATTTGTCTTCATTGTGGACAGATAGATTATTTTAAGGGAGCATATCCTAAATTGTAGAGAGATAAGATCAGTTTATTTCAAGCCATCAACATATTTTCTAGTGTTTGGTAGTGTGCAGGGGTTAGATTTTTACTGCTCTCTGGAACTGCACTGGATTTACACTCACGTCCAATGCTGCTGACAATGGTTTCATCAGACAGGAAGTGAGGGAAAATCTGCAACATATTAGAGCCCATTTTGGGATTTTACCGATACCCAGGTCTCCATTAAATTTACACTCCTGTCCTATTTACAGCAGTTTCACCAAACAGCAAGTGAGGAAAAAATCTAAGACCAGGAAACGGTTATAAAAAAAAAAAATCTATAAGTAGTTTTGAGCGAACCCGGACTGTAACGTTCGGGTCCGTACCGAACTTTCGGGTGTCCGGGACCCGGACCCGAACACGGACATTTCAAAAAAAATTTGAGTTCGGGTTCTGGGTTCTGGTAGTTGATCGCGCATGTTGAATAGCTGAAGGGCAGCCAATCATCAAGCGTTTCACTGGTTTGCCCTTAGAAGCCATCACAGCCATGCCTACTAATGGCATGGCTGTGATTGGCCAGTGCATCATGTGACCCAGCCTCTTTATAAGCTGGAGTCACAGTGCTGCATGTCACATGCTCTTGGGTTAGTGTAGGGAGAGGATGCTGCAGGCGTTTTTGTGAGGGAGAGATTGCAGACATTTTAACATCTGATCCTGCATCCTGAGATTACTACTGCTGTTGCTCTGAGGGACAGATGGCAGAAATTTGAGATTTCACATACTGCTGCTTTGAGTGACAGATTGTAGATTGCAGATCAAACTCTGCATAACACAACGATCGCGCACAACGATCAGATTGTGCGATCTTACACAACGATCAGATTGTTGGAGTAATTTGAGATTTCACATACTGCTGCTTTGAGCGATCTGACTGCACTAGGTAGAGGCTTCTGCTTAGAGGGACAGATTATTGTTCAAAAATCATCTCCTAGTTCTAAAGGGAGAGGTTCTAACTGCAGCTGTAAGTGACACATTATTGTTCAAAAATCATCTCCTAGTTTATTTGATTTCAATTTATTTTCCCTATCCCCATTTTTTTGTAGGGCACTTGCCCTACTCTTACCCCCATTTTACTTCCTTTTGCAGCCCTCTACCACTTGCCAGGACTTTGTTACAGCCATTTTTGTGCCTAAAAGTTCGGGTCCCCATTGACTTCAATGGGGTTCGGCGTCCGGGATAATGTTCGGGCAACGCTCGGTGCGGAACCCAGACTTTTTCCCAAAGTTCGTACAGACCCTCCGAACCCGAACGTCCAGGTGTTCACTCAACTCTATCTATAAGGTCTTCTAACTTTCGCCTATTTTACCAAAGAAAGACATTTTTTTTTGTCTGTGTTGCTTTTGGAGAGTTCTCATTTCTATTTGGTAAAACATTGTCAGCATGACAGGACGTGCTGGTAAATCTCTATATGGGAGTCCTGGGTGGCAGTGAAAACCTGACAGGTTTTCTAAAAACGAAATGTTTTTAGCTTGACATACATAAAGCCTCGTACACACGGTGCAACGGTTGTACAACCAAACGTCCAACTTTGGACCAAGTTGGATGTTGGCTGTTGTGTCTCGCGTACTGACATGCACTAAGCGATTGTACAACCAAGCCTAACGTAGTGACGTGTCACAAACATATAATGAGGAAGTTCAGGTGAATGTGATTTGTGAATTAGGAACGTAGGTTTCCCAGAATGGACACTTCTGGGCGTTCCTCACTTCTGAGCATGCTGCGTTTTGCACGTACAACTTTGTTGGACCAACTTCTCTGTACACACGGTACAACAGTTGTACATAGGGTTGCCACATCATCCCTTTAATCCAGGACACATATGAATTACGCAGGTTATGAGGCTAATTTAATGCAGATAAGGCACCAAGTGGGTTTTATTACCACCTTAATCAGCCACAGAACCTGTGTAATTAGTATGTGTCCTGGATTAAAGGGATGATGTGGCAACCCTAGTTGTACAACCGCTTGTTGTACAACCAAAGTTTTCTAGTCTGCTCATCCAACTTCTGTTGTACAACCGTTGTACCATAGCTGTTCTAATCGCGCATACTAACGTTCAGATGATCGTACAACAAGCTGGTTGTATGACCATTGTTGTACAACCGTTGTACCGTGTGTACGGGGATTAAGAAGAAAACACACTGGAATTTGGCATCTCCCAAAAAAGCTAATTGCTTCGAATCTTCACATCTTGTGCAGCTGGCTATCCTAAAAGCTAAACCCTTAGCTTGAATGTCCTCCAAGCCAGCGTTCCTCAACTCCAGTCCTCAAGGCCCACTAACAGGTCATGTTTTCAGGATTTCCCTCAGATGACTCGGCTGTGGTAATTACTAAGGCAGTGAAACTGATCAAATCACCTGTGCAAAATAATGGAAATCCTGAAAACATGACCTGTTGGTGGGCCTTGAGGACTGGAGTTGAGGAACACTGCTCTAAGCCCTTGTTCACACTGCTGCGGCTTCAAATCCGACATCCCTGCGTGACTTCATCACGGTTTGCATACAACTTGTTTAACAGAAGTCAATGCAAGTCATGTTGAAGTAAAACCAAAAGTAATGCAAGAGACCCTGACATTTATAGGGTTGCCACATCATCCCTTTAATCCAGGACACATATGAATTACACAGGTTGTTCTGAGGCTAATTTAAGGCAGATAAGGCACCCAGTGAGTTTAATTACCACCTTAAGCAGCCACAGAACCTGTGTAATTAATGTGTCCTGGATTAAAGTAATGATGTGGCAACCCTACCTGACAATAGTTGCAGGACTTCAATTTGGTTAAACTTCATCTTCTTGCCATGGCCTTGACTCCCCTGAAGTTCTATTTGCATAATATTCATGAGTTTTACTCTCCAGTGATGCGATCAAAGGTATTTCTCCATCTAAAATCTAGTCACGTTGATGTGGTCTGCCTACAAGTGACCAGGTTTTCCTCCTCATCTGCTCCAAAATACCTTTACCCACACTTCCCCACCTTGAAAAACACAGAGGGGTTCTAATCGCCTTATTCTCTTGTAATAAAGAAATTGCAGACCCGACTGGCAGATATCTGCTGCTCCAAGGTACCTTAAATGGCCCTGAAGTAACCTTGGTCATCTACTATGTCCCTAAACGCTTCCAACATAATTTATTTCCATCTCCTCAAAGTGATTTTCCAACACTGCTCTGGAACCCTTATCCTTATGGGTGACACAAACATGGCCCTGGATTCCTCAGTGGACAGGAGATACACTCCAGAGGCCTCTCCCTCTTATGACTCAGTTGTGGAAGAAAAAATGAGATCCTTTCTACAAAAGTAGTGCTAGAACCTTTTTGCAAGTCGGGGTGACTTGAGTCTCACCAATTAGAACAGTTCCATCATGCGACTTTGAACTCTCAAGTCACAAGACAAGTCGTGTGAACCGGGGCTAAGGCTTCATGCACACTAGCATTTTTTTAAGCTTCTAGAAGCTGTTATTAGCATTTTTCTTCACCCAGAAGCTCAATTGTGTTATCCTATGTGTACATGCACACTACTTAAGGCTGGGTTCACACTGCAGCGATCTCAGAGATTGCATATGATTCGCACCGCACTGCAGTGTGAACCATATGCAATCTCTATGCAATGCAAAATCAGCCATAGAGATTGTATAGCTGAATTCGCATCACAATCGGAGCAAACTCGCACAGGACCCTTTTTTTTTCGCAGGGTCAGAATCGGATCGTATGGTGGTTCACACCATGCAATCCGATTCCTATGTGAGTTTGCAGTTCGCAGTGCGATGTGCAAACTGATTTGGGGGGTGTCATTAACATTGTATTGACACTTCCCAGAGTTCGCATATGGCAGTGTGAACTGCCGTTCAGAGACATGCGATGCGGGAACCCGCAGTGAATTTGCAGGGTTCCCGCATCGCTGCAGTGTGAACCCAGCCTTAGGCTATTAGCATTTTTTGAGCTTCAGAGTATAGGAGCAAAAAAAGACTCCTAACTCCTAAACACTACTAAAACAGCTTTTTTTGAACAGTTTTTTTTTCCTTCATGTACTGTAAAAACACTAATAAAATTCTAATTCTTTTAAAAGCTACTAAAACGCTACTAGAAGCTGCACAAAAACGCAATTATCAGTGTTTTTCATCCAACGTTTTTTTATAAGCTCAAAAAATGCTAGTGTGCATTGAGCCTGAGACTCCATTCATACTTGTGCAACTTGTCATGCAACTTTGGACATCAGAGTTGCATGACAAGTGGCTTCCCATGTTTTCCAATGATAACTATTCATATATGCACGACTTAGGCCAGGTTAAACATATATGTGAGTTGGATGCGAGTTTTTCCTGCATCCAATTCGGGGTCCTGTGCGTCTCCTGGTCTGATTCAGGTGCAAATTCAGGCAAAAATTCGGACCTGATTTGCACCTGAATCAGTGAATGAGGACCGCATGCTGTGAGCCACAGCATGTGTGAATGGAGCCTCAAAGTTGCAGCAACTTCAAAGTAGTTCATGCACTATTTTGGTCCAACCTTCATGCAACTTGAGGGCCATAGACTTCAATGTTAACCCTCAGAAGGTGCAGGGAAGTCATACCTGAATGTTATACAATACAACTTGTGTGCAACAGTTGTCCATTATTGCTGATCAAAGCCAAAGTTGTATCCAAGTTGCACCCATCCAAAGTTGCACCAAAGTCATTGCAACAAGTGTGAATGGAGGCTAAAGAGCAGTGGACTGCTTCTCAGAGGTTGTTTAACAGGAGGCTGGGAGGCATTACGTCACCTCCTCATCGCCTGTTTTAACCCTATAATTGCCAAATGACCACAACACAACTGGGTGCATCGCAGGTAGGGTTGCCACATCATCCCTTTAATCCAGGACACCTATCAATTACACAGGTTCTGTGGCTGATTAAGGTGGTAATTAAACTCACTTGGTGCCTCATCTGCATTAAATTGGCCTCAGAACAACCTGTGTAATTCATATGTGTCCTGGATTAAAGGAATGATGTGGCAACCCTAATCGCAGGTGGGTGCACAGTGGTTGCTGCATGACCTCATTGATCCTCCCCAACTAAAAAACAAATAAGCTTTAAAGTTGCCATTTTCCTTATTTCCCAGTTATTGCTTTACCTTATTCAAAAGCACAACATGCTACCTGGACTAAAACACATACACCTGGCCAAGTTTGCAGAGTTCCCAGAATACAATTGAACCCACACTTTCTTCCTATGCTTGAACATTGCAGCAGTTCCAGACCTTTCCTTTTAACCCTGTCCAGAAATGTAGCAGTGATTATGGATTTTACAATTACCCTGGAAAACAGTCAACAAGAAGTAGTGTGATTGCATTAGATGTTTTAAGTACCTGCAATCCGAGCCACAAAACTTGGCTGGAGTTGGATGTTATGCTGCTGCAGACACTCCAAGGCAAAGTTAATAAATCCTAAACAGAAAAGTTTAGAGACCATTGACTACTGAAGGTCACTGGATGAGGGGCAATATTTTTTTGCAGCTTGAGCAAAATAAATGGCTCCTAGACTTCTAGGCAAAAGTTAAGAAAGTTAAAGTTTTTATATATTGACTGCAAGATTGAACCCTGAGGCGCCTGACGATTAGGGATGAGCTCAGGCATGTTGGGATCCTAGTCTGAACCCACCTGAGAAAGCCCACTATGAGCTGTCGCCTGCCCTACGTCAATCATAAGCGGTCAAGGCATTCCCTGCCCCGGCAGATATATGTATAAATTAGGGTTGCCACATCATCCCTTTAATCCAGGACACATATGAATTACACAGCCTCTGAGGCTAATTTAATGCAGATAAGGTACCAAGTGAGTTTAATTAGCACCTTAATCAGCCACAGAACCTGTGTAATTAATATGTGTCCTGGATTAAAGGGGTGATGTGGCAACCCTAGTATAAAGAGGACATGTAAACATGCAGCTGCATGGAGAATAATGCCTTGGTCACTTATAATTGGCCCAGTACAGGTGACAGTTTCCTAGTGTGCTTGCTTAGGTGGGTTCAGACCTGGTATTAAACATGCCTGTGCTCATCTATACCAGTGGTTCTCAACTCCTGTCCTCGGGACCCACTAACAGGCCAGGTTTGCAGGATAACTGAAATGCATCACAGGTGATATCATTTGCTGCTCAGTGATTGCAGTATTCTAGTCTGCATCTCCCCAAGGTAATACTGAAAATCTGGCCTGTTGGTGGGTACTGAGGACTGGAGTTGAGAACCACTGATCTATACTGACCATTTGTGTGTACTGTTCTCATGTAGCCACACACAAAGCATCTACCTACGGATGTCCAAGCTTGGATGCACTCAGCTGCATCCAGACTTGGACATCCGCAAGTAAATGGTTGGTGTGCGGCCACATGTGAACAGCAGCAGCCGCTATCAGCTTGTCATTAGTATATATAGGCTGAGTCACTACCGCTATTCACATGCCCCGGTCATTCCAGCTGTAAAAATCTGCCATTGTTATCCAGAGAATGCAGCTAAATGGCTGTGTAAAGGAGACCTACACTATATTGTCAAAAGTATTGGGACACCTGATTTTACACGCAAATTAACTTTAATGGCATCCCAGTCTTAGTCCATAAGGTTCAATATTGAGTTGGCCCACCCTTTGCAGCTATAACAGCTTAAACTATTTCTGGGAAGATTGTCCACAAGGTTTTGGAGTGTGCCTATGGGAAAGTTTGACCATTCTTCCAGAAGCACATTTGTGAGGTCAGGCACTGATGTTAGACGAGAAGGCCTGGCTCGCAGTCTCCGCTCTGATTCATCTCGAAGGGGTTCTATTTGGTTGAGGTCAGGACTCTGTGCAGGCCAGTAAAGTACCACCACCCCCATCATTTGTTGGAGGGGGGTTATGGAGTGGAGTTGTTTTTTTAGGGGTTGGGCTTTTATGTCAGTATTACATTGCATATCCCTGTATGTTGTGGTCGTTTAGGTCTAATAGTTTTTTTTAAATGATCTATGCTCCCTGTTGAAACCACTGCTTGTGGAAGAGCGTCTCTTCTCCAGATAGAATAAGTTCAGTTCTCGAAATCTTTTCTCATAACTAAGGTCCTCCAGTCCCTTAATCAGCTTTGATGCCCTTCTCTGGACCCTCTTGTTTTATCTTTGGAATTAATCCCCTTTTTAATGCATGCAAATATTTTGTTGGCTTTGCTTGCAGCAGCTTGGCATTGCATGCCATTGCTGAGCCTGTCATAACGTGGGCAGAAAGTGGTTAATTATTATCCCAAGCCTGGATGAAGGGTAATTAGGTGAACCCCCTTTTTTTTACCTTTACATCATATGCAATTAAAAAAAACTTACTGGTATGAATTCATTTGTGTGGCACTCTTATTCTACCAATGCTATGCATTATGGCTGCCTTAAAGGTGGTGATTCTTAAGTTGCATCGGTCAATTTTTAGATTACAATTTACATAAAAAAAGTAATGGCATGTGAAAATAGCCTGACCTGCTATATTGTTCACAGTTATTTTTGTCCTATCCCGGTGTCATCCTTTAAATATACAAAGCCGTCATTACAATATGTTTTAAAAAAAAATAAGTGTATCTTTTAATGAGATTAACATAATTTCCAGATAAATCAGCATTAATTGTTATTTTCTCTCTCAGTGATCTCACAAATTGCATTGAGCTACTGTATGTATGTCCCTAATTATAATAGATTGAGGTAATAGGTCTAAGTCCACTTTAATTTATTCTCCAATTTTCTAATTGTCATGTAACAATATTTATGACTATATTAGTTATGGAATTCTGCTTTTGGCACCTATTGTAAGTTCTGTGATGGGTGACATTTTACATTTAAAGTAATTAATTTCTGTCTTACTGCGGCTCCTGCCATGACTAAACTTTCCATTTTTTTCCAAGAGGATAAAGTAAAAGAATTACAGTGAAATGCTCATTAACACATATATCATATACTTGGAAAATAAATGATAAAAGTTTTAAAGAGCGCGGCTATGGAAAGAGTCTTTTCATTCTAGGTGGGGTTTGCAGAGTCCTCTTACTGCTCCAGCAGAGGGATCTCCAGGCCATAGTTACCATTTCAGGTCAGGTTGTTAGCTTGGCTGTTCCCACACATCTTGGATGTTCTCACTCCTCCTGCTGCATTTCCATAATATCTAAGATAATCTAACATAATAATAGTGTCAGAGATGTTAGGTCTAAAAACTAAAGCATGGAGGTCTTGCCATCGGAGGAGCCAGGAAATGTCAAAAGTCATGAGTTTGCTTTTTAAAAACTGAAATATATTTCGGATGCATTGGCCCTTTATAAATTACTAATTTACATACAAGCTCATGTAACCCACATGAGTAAAATCTCATATAAATAGTTGCTTTTTCTTTGTTTTTAAAAGCTACAGCTTTTATTAACCACTTCACGTCCTCCAGTGATGGCCCGTAATGCAGGGCGCAGGGGCGCCACCTCCATAATCCATGCGTCCGGCGCCCCGCATGTAGATTAGGGGGATTCCAATGGGTTTTTTTTTTTCAGGAGCACATGATTAGAGTCAGAGCCTCTAATAGGCTTCAATAAAGGATGGGCTCGGGGCACAGAGCACTGCAAACTGAGCACACTCAGTTGTGTGACAATAGCAAAATAATATTCGCTATTGCCTTCCTGATTTTCCTCTCAGCTAATCAGGAAGCGGGTCCTGAGACCCGTCACCCAATTGAGGAGACGCGATCCTATTAGCCGCTGATGAGAAGGAGGGAGGAGACACAGGGGAAGCTGCCTTGAAGCACCAGGAGGAAGATATGTCACCAGCTGCCAATACCGTCTGCCCTATTGCAGTTTTTATATATACGTGATCCCGCACTTCCGGGTAGGGGGCATGCATCGGAAGCCGATCGGCAGGTGCCGGGTACTCCATGTCAGCTGTCACCCGCCAAATCTCAGGCAGAGACACAGAACTACGATCTGCCTAGGTAAACAAGGCAGATCAGCATTCTGACAGGGGGAAGGGATAGAGCTTGTGTCCCTGCAAAGCAGGGAATAAATTCCATCTCTTCCCCTAGTAAAAGCGCCTCTCACAGTTCACATAAACACTGGCTAGGCACCATAGTTATCCCTTTGATCGACCCGGGTGTTAACTTCTTCCCAGCCAGTGTCATTAATACAGTGATACTGCATATTTTTTAGCACTGCATTAGTGTCACTGGTCCCCAAAAAGTGACAAATTGTCAGTTAGTGTCTGAATGTCCGCCTCAATATTGCAGCCCCATTATAAGTCACTGATCGCCGCCATTACTATTAAAAAAAAAAATCCCATAGTTTGTAGATGCGATAACTTTTGCGGAAACCAATCAATATACGCTTATTGGGATTTGTTTTACCAAAAATATGTAGCAGAATACACATTGGCATACATTTTTGAAGAAATTAGATTATTTTCAATTGTTTACATTTTTTTATTGAATGAACATATATTGAATATGTTTTATAGCAGTAAGTAAACAATATATATATTTTTTTAATTGTCTTTTTTTTTATTATTTATAGCGCAAAAAATAAAAGACACAGAGGCGATCAAATATCACAAAAAAAAAAAGCTCTATTTGTGGGAAAACGCAGTGGCATATCGCAAAGATTGGCCTGATCATGAAGGGGAGTAAATCTTCCAGAGGTCAAGTGGTTAAAAAAAACCTGGGTGATCCTGCCTGTCATTGTTTAGACACGTCCTGTTATGGGGTTACATCTCCTGATTGTGCTCTTGCCATGTGCTCCCCCGATGGAGGCTATAAGAGGATTTGCCAACACACATTGCCCAGGCAAGGTCCACAATTGCCCCTATTAGGAAACCAGTCAGGAGAAATGATGGTGAAGCTGACACTAGAGAGAGTCCATGCAACTGAAAAAGTCTGGAGGCGATCAGCTGCAATGAGATGGAAACAGAAAGATAAAAAAAGTTGAAACCATGAATTTTAAGGAAAAAAAACACATTGCAATTGTTAATGAAATGCTTTAGCAAATGTAAAGGTTTTGCATGAATAAATAAAATAATTTTATACACATACATATACATACTTTTTCTAGTTATTTTCTGTATCATAATTTCATGCTGGTATTTCATATTGAGATGTGTAGAGCCTCTCTATAGTTTTTGCAGTTCAGTCGTTGTACTTGGACTGGGATACAAATTGTTTTAGGACTTCTGTTATCCAAACTCTTCTACAAGAACTCAATAAAACATTCAATATCTTAGTTGGCTTAGAGCCAATGCCAATTTTCATTATCATCGGAATGCTCATGTCCTGAAAGACCAGTGGAAACTGACCCTTGATAAGTGACATCCACTATGAGATAAAGTCATATTTTCCCTTCCAGACTTTAATTTTTATTTTTAGATATAAGGTGCCCATAGACCAGTGTTTTTCAATTCCAAATCTCAAGGCGCACCAACAGGTCATGTTTTCAGGCTCTCCATTATTTTACACAGGTGATTTGATCAGTTTCACTGCCTTAGTAATTACCACAGCTATTTCACCTGAGGGAAATCCTGAAAAAATGACCTGTTGGTGTGCTTTGAGGACTGGAGTTGAGAAACACTGCCAATCTGCCATAGACAACAGACAACCCTGGTATAAGATATGAAGTACCTGTTGATTGCTTGGTTAATTATTTTTGGTGGAACAGTCAATCAACAACATGTAATTGTTTCTTTTCACTCAGTTGATAATTGAGATACGGCTACAGCAGCTGGCAGGGCTGCTGTTAGGAATCATGGGGCCCCTTTGACCCGCCCTTGACCCCACCCCTGGCCCCTCCCCTGTCCCCGCCTTTGAACATGCAATAGAATGAACCATGATAGGTCCTCTTTATGGAGAGATCTGGGGTCTATTATATTAGACCCCAGATCTCTCCTCTGGTCATACTGGGATTTCTGCTCCTACTGGGCCTATTTGTTATTTTGCAGGAATGAACTGTAAAGATGCCTGCACCCCCCCCCCCCCCATGTTTGAGGTGATAGGGCAGGGCCCAGTACAACAGGACCGTCTGTACTGCTTTATCAGCGGCCCTGGCAGCTGGGTACCTGGCCAGTGTGTGTTAACCACTCGCTTACTGGGCACTTTTAACCCCTTCCTGCCCAGGCAAATTTTCAGCTTTCAGCGCTGTCACACTTTGAATGACAATTGCGTGATCATGCAACACTGTACCCACATTAAATTGTTATCATTTTTTTCGCACAAATAGAGCTTTCTTTTGGTTGTATTTAAAAATACTGGGTTTTTTTCTTTTTGCTAAACAAACAAAGACTGGCTGACAATTTTGAAAAAAAAAAACAGTTTTCATAATTTGTTATAAAATTTTGCAAACAGGTAATTTTTTTCCTTCACTGATGTGAGCTCTGATGAGGCTGCACTGATGGGCACTGATAAGGCAGCACTGATGGCCACTGATAGGTGGCACTGATGGGCACTGATGAGGCAGCACTGGTGAGCACTTATCAGGAGGCACTGATGAGGCTGCACTGATGGGTGGCACTGATGGGCACAGATAGACAGCACTGATGGCCACAGGTAGAACTGATAGGTGGCACCGATGGGCACTAATAGGCAGCACTGATTGGTGGCACTGACAAAGAGGCACGGATGGGCACTGATAGGGGGCACTGGTGGGCCCTGGTAGGTGGCACTGGTGGGCACTGCTTAGTAGATATGTGCAGAGCAAAAAATGTTGTTTTGTTTCATTTCGATTCGCTATTTCCATAAATTAATTTAGTTTGATTTGTTTCATTCGTTTAATTGGTTTTCGGAATTTGTTTTGTTTATTTGTTTTCAAATCGATTTGAAACGTTTTAGAAAACTTTTTGAATTTGAAACATTTTCGAATCCATTTCAACAAGTTTTCAAATAAATTTTGAATAGTTTTCGAATTTGAAAAGTTTTGCAGCACCGTTAGGAGGAAGCAGCTAAGGAACAAGGTGAAGATAAGGAAATGATTAACCTCCTACCTAATCCGTTACTCATATTTTTTTCTTATGTTCTACCTGGGTGTCCTGGGAGCTCTCTTGAGGACAGTTGTTCAAGAGGCAGCCAGCCGCCTGACTGAGAGAGCTCTCAGTATTTAAGAGTACTTTGGGCGGACCCTACATTTTACCAAAGGTAAGGACCCACATGCAGGTGAGTAAAAAAAACAAGAGTGCGCTTATGCTGGTACGTTTATGTATTACAGCCCTGCATGCCTAAAGGCGTCCAAGGGGATTTCAAGGCGACATAAAGACTAGTCTGGATAGAGCTTCCAGGTCTAAGCGTTCAATTAGGGGAAAGTCATCCTCCAAGAGGAAACTCTCTTCACGCTCCCCACGCCATAGATCTGCAAGATGCAGAGGCTGTGGCTCCACCCCCTTTCCAGACAAACTCCTATGCAAAAGCTGCTTTAGGGATTACGCAACAGACAGAGAGTCTGAGGGGCAACAAGTGTCAGACCTGCTTAAAAAGTCGTCAAGGACTCGCTAGCAGAATTAGTTGCAGCAATCCCACAGCATCCTGTGGAACCCACAAAGGTGGAAAGTGGACTTGACTCCGTTCCTGTGCCATCAACAAGCAGGCTGTTATAAGCAGGCACAACCATGCCCACCAGGCATACAGAGGTGGATGATCATTCTGAGGAGTCCTCAGATGACCAGGAAACATCAGGGTTTAGTTTTGGTCCAACCCTTTGTGCAAGCCATAAAACAGGCTATTGGCTGGGAAGAGTCTGACACTACAACCAAAAAGGCGAAGAGTTACTTCCCTTTCTTAAAAAAACAGGTTGCCTTTTTTCCCTGATGGAAGAGAACAGGGAGATCATTCAGGAGGAGTGGAGCAAGACAGAAAAAAGATTCCTGATGAATCGTTTATCGAAGTTGTATCCCCTGGCAGATGCGGACGCAGCCCTATTAGAGGGGCCTCCGGCAGTGGACGTAGCAGTTTTACGCCTGGCAAAAAACATCACACTACCAATGGATGACTCTGCTTCATTTAAGGATCCGTTAGGCAGAAAGATAGACCTAGATCTAAAAAAGGCCTACCAAATGGCAGGTAAAGCTTGTAAGCCGCGGATGGCGCTAACATCTGTATCCAATGCTATCCCTGTTTGGACGGATAATATTGAAGCGGCCCTCCACCTCAATGTTCCTAAATAGGATATAATAAAGGCCTTGGATGACCTGAATCTATTGGCAGTCTTCATTGGAGAAGCATCAATTGACTCTATTAGATGCTCTGCAAAATCAATGCTCCATAGTGTAATGGCAAAACGCGCTCTTTGGCTAAAATCATAACAAATGTCTCATCCAAACAAAAGTGGTGTAAGATACCTTTTGATGGTAATGCCTCTTTGGTGAGAAATTGGAAAAAGCCATCTCCCGTGTGCAGAAAGTCGGGTATGCTACCGCAAGACAGGAGAGTGAGGTGCTATAGAACATTTACATCCAATTTTTAGCATTTCAAGAACAGAGACTTCAGACAAACCAGGCAAGGAAAGGCCTCAAGGCAAAATTGGAGTGACACTCAAGCCACCTTTCTAAAACCCCCGCAGACAGGGGGCAGCGTCCACTTCCCAAGAGTCTACAAAATTCTTTTGACGCCAAGTTCACCCAGGGGATACCAGTAGGGGCCAGGCTGAATGTTTTTCCGAAGTCTGGCTCAAGAGGTGTCAGGATCCCTGGGTTGTCTCGACGGTCTGATTCGGGCACTTCTGGACATTCTCAAACCATCCACCAAGAGACTTCTTTGCCCCCTTAAGGATCCTGAGATCTCCAAAAAAGGCAGATGCTCTCCACAGATTTCTCCACTCACTGCAAGAACAAAAGGCGGCTGTGCCCTTACCTCCGTCTCAAAATTTTTGGGGTTTTCCTCTTTCCCAAGTAGGGCGAAGAATGGAGACCTGTAATAGACTTCAAGAGGCTGAACCATCATATAATCCAGGAAAGGTTCAAGATGGAATCTTTGCAATCCATGATTCAGGCAATCTGCCCAGGGGACAGGATGATATCAGTGGATTTGCAGGACGCATATCTCCAAATAGCAATACTGCCAGCTTTCCAGAAAGACGTCAGGTTTGTGGTAGAGAAAACCCATCTACAGTTCCAAAACCTGCCTTTTGACCTGTGCTCCTCACCCAGAGTGTTCACAAAGGTACTAATTGCCATTCTGGCCCTGCTCAGAGAGTTAGGTCTCAGAGTGTACCATTACCTGGACAACATTCTCCTGCTAGCAGAAGATTCAGTACAATAGCTAAATCACAGAGAAACCCTTCTGTCGACTCTGACAGGCTTCGATTGGCTGATAAATGGAGCAAAGAGTCATCTGACGCCAACGCTGGAGATGGTCTATTTAGGTGCTCACTTCAATACCATCCAGGGGTCAGTTTCCTTACCTCTTCAGAAAGTTGCTCTTATCACACAAAAATGAGGAGAGTGAGATCGTAATTAGAGTTGATCGAACCTCTGCAAGTTCGGGTTCTGCTGGTTCGGCCGAACTTCGGGACAAAGTCCGGGTTCGGGTCCGGACTTGACCCGAACTTTGACCCGGGCCCCGAACCCCATTGAAATCAATGGGGACCCGAACTTTTAGGCACAAAAATGGCTGTAACAAAGTCCTGGAAAGTCCTAAAGGTCTGCAAAAGGAAGGACAATGGGGGTAAGGGTCGGACAAGTGCCCTACAAAGAAATGGGGATAGGAAAATAACATAAAATAATTTTTAAGCTAAAATCACATAAAAAAAACAAAAATGGAGGTGGATGTGGAGTTGGAGGTTGAGGAGGCGTTGAAAGTGGCGGTGGAGGAGGAGGTAGCCAACACTGTTTTTTTATTTTTGGATTTTTTTTTGTTTTTTTTTAAACCAGCAATGTAGATGCACTTTTTAATTTTGTGCAAGAAACAATAATCTGTCCCTTTAAGCAACAGTAGGAACCTCTCCCTATAGAACTAGGCGATGATTTTAGATTCTAAAATCATCTCCAAGTTGTACAGGGAAAGGTTCCAGCTGTTGCTTTAAGGGAAAGATTATTGTTCTAAAATCATCTTCAAAGTGTGTGGGAAAAACCTATTGCAGGGGCATAGAGCCATATTACTGTTCTAAAATCATCTTCAAATTGTGTGGGAAAAGTCTGTTTCAGCCGCATGAAGCCATATTAGTGTTCTAAAATCATCTTCAAAGTGTGTGGGAAAACCCAGTTTCAGCCGCATGAAGCCATATTAGTGTTCTAAAATCATCTTCAAAGTGTGTGGGAAAACCCTGTTTCAGCCGCATGAAGCCATATTAGTGTTCTAAAATCATCTTCAAAGTGTGTGGGAAAACCCTGTTTCACCCGCATGAAGCCATATTAGTGTTTTAAATCATCTTCAAAGTGTGTGGGAAAACCCTGTTTCAGCCGCATGAAGCCATATTAGTGTTCTAAAATCATCTTCAGTGTGTGGGAAAACCCTGTTTCAGCTGCGTGAAGCCATATTAGTGTTCTAAAATCATCTTCAAAGTGTGTGGGAAAACCCTGTTTCACCCGCATGGAGCCATATTAGTGTTCTAAAATCATCTTCACAGTGTGTGGGAAAAGACTGTTTCAGCCGCATGAAGCCATATTAGTGTTCTAAAATTATCTTCACAGTGTGTGGGAAAAGACTGTTTCAGCCGCATGAAGCCATATTAGTGTTCTAAAATCATCTTCAAAGTGTGTGGGAAAACCCTGTTTCACCCGCATGGAGCCATATTAGGGTTCTAAAATCATCTTCAAAGTGTGTGGGAAAACCCTGTTTCAGCCGCATGGAGCCATATTAGTGTTCTAAAATCATCTTCACAGTGTGTGGGAAAAGACTGTTTCAGCCGCATGGAGCCATATTAGTGTTCTAAAATCATCTTCACTGAGGCTGGGGATCCTCTAGTAGTCCAGTTCTTTAAGGCCATGAAAAAGATACGCCCGCCTGTGAGACAAAATTTTCCCACTTGGGATTTGTTGTTTGTGCTGCAATCCTTGACAAGACAACCATTTGTGCCTATTGGGTCGACGTCTTTATGGAACCTAATCTTGAAGTTATCCTTTCTAATTGCGGTGACATCAGGTAGCAGGATGTCAGAGCTGCAGGCCCTAGGTGCAGACATGAATCATGTGGCCTTCTTCCTCGATCGAGTAGAACTGAGGACAATTCAGGGGTTTATACCTAAGACCACATCTACCTTAAGTCTCTCGGAGCCGTGGGCTCTACCAACATTTGCAAATCCAGAGTCAGGCTCTCTCCATGAACTGAACATTGCTTCCATTTTAAGACATTACCTTCAAGCCACAACACCCTCCAGAAACTCCAACAAACTTTTTATCATCCCATAGGGCAAGAACAAGGGCAGAGAGGCAACCTCCAGAACTATAGCTTCCTGGATAGTGAAACGAATCCAAAAAGCTTACAGGGCAAGAGGCCTGTATCCACCCTCATCAGTTAAAGCCCATTCCACCAGATCAGTCTCAGCTTTCTGGAAGCATGGGCGAATGTCTCGTGGACACCATCTGCAAAGCAGCGACCTGGTCATCTCAACATACCTTTCTTAAGCACTTAGAGTGGAGCTCTCTCCTCCGTAGAATTCGGCAGACAAGCCATCAGGTCAGCCCTCTCTTCTTTGAAGGAATAATCTTTTCAAAAAAATTTCTTCTGAGCATTACCCCACCCGTATTCAGCTAGTTATTTGTCATAGGTATGCTGCCATGGAGGCACCAGGAAAACAGAAAATTGTGTCATACTTACCTGTATTTTTCTTTTCCTGGTGCCTTTCCAAGGCAGCATACAATCCCACCCGAGGTATTCTATGTTATGTAGAATGATGGGGGGACACTAGTCCTTTTCTTTTATAATATTCACTGTTCCTGAGGGAGGAGCCAAGGCGGAGCTTGTCATAGGTATGCTGCCATGGATAGGCACCCGGAAAAGAAAATTATAGGTAAGCATGACACAATTTTCAGCTTTTTTCTAGTTTTGGTTAGAGGGGAGTGGGATTAGAACACCTGTCAGTTTTTATTGCTGTCAGTGTCCACATTAGGGGATTCACCCTCTCTATTGCTCCTATTTAGCATTATGATTGAAAGTAAAAGAAAATCCCAAATTTTGGGTTTGTTCCTAGAAAATAGAGGTGAAATTTTCCAATGAGGACACTAGTTCTGGTGACCAGGGGAGGGGGGCAAAAGATTCTTTGATTTGCCTGGATTTTCTCCCACTTTCTGTTTTGGCTATGGGACAGGAAGTGAAGATAAATCTCCCCAATGGGACACAGATGGCAAAAATAAACCTTACAGGGGTTATAACGCTATCCAAAATAAAATAAAAAAACCTTTTTTGCATATAGTTCTACTTTAAGTGCAGTACTTGTTTTTACCCCAAGTATTAAAAAATGAATCTCTTGACAATCAGATAGTACCATCTTAGGTCTCTGGCCAATATTTTTTTTACGTAATTTTATTTAAACAAGTAGTATAGTGAGGTAATAGTTTGATTAGCTGTTTGTAAATAAATCAATGCACAGAGCCTACGTTTAGTTTATATATTTTCATATTCACATCAAGGATGGTGCACCTGGAAAAATTGGTCTTTGGGTGTTGGTGGCATCTTCCCACCGTAACCCTATTGAGGTACTCTTGATAAAAGCAAGAATTGGTCTTGCTGTCAAAAATTGCAATGATATGCACCTGTCAAACAGGTGCCGAAAAATTGGTCTCTGGGTGTCGGTGGCGCCTTCACACCATGGCACTATTGAGGTACTCTTGATAAAAGCAAGAATTGGCCTTGCTGTAAAAAATGTAAATGATATGCACCTGTCAAACAGGTGCGGAAAAATTGGTCTTTGGGTGTCGGTGGCACCTTCACACCATAACCTTATTGCGGTACTCTTGATGAAAGCAAGAATTGGCCTTGCTGTAAAAAATTGACATGGTATGCACCTATCAAACAGGTGTGGATAAATTGGCCTTTGGGTGTCAGTGGTGTCTTCACACTGTAACCCTGTTGAGGTACTCTTGATGAGAGCGAGAATTGGCCTTGCTGTAAAAAATCGCAATGTGGACTTTGTGGCTGACTGTCTTACCCAACGATGCCACAACATTGCCTTCCACGTGATGGCAGAAAGCTGGAATGGCCTTACATGAAAAGAAATAGTGACTGGGAACCTGCCATTGTGGTGCAGCACATTCTGCAAATTCACAGAAGGGGTCAGAATCCACCAGATGGAAAGGCAGAAGTTGTAGAGCCAGCAGCTTTGACAAGCTTGCATTTAGACGCTGGGCATGTGGGTGGCAGTGACTGTATTTTTTTTCCGCTGCAGCAGATGGGGCAGAGAAATTTGCCAGCTATAGTCTACAGCTGGTGGTGTGCTGCTGGCAGATGTGCTGCAAGGACCTGGTAAAGAGACGGGGTAGACGACGTCGCCTTTTTTTTATGTCAGTGACGGTGGGTGTACGGGTCGCAGATTTACGTTCGAACAGTTTCGACGACCGAGATGTTGAAGACGGAAAGGTAGACCACCTAAGACTGGGGAAGACACTTAAACGTCTTACACGACGTGGTGTTACCGTCCAAGGGTCAGTGATAAAGAAAAGTACATTCCGGTAAGGTCGAAAGACGGTAGTGCACCTTCCGTTACAACACCGTAGCAACCCATTCTGTCAGTCGGTGTTTCAGGTGTAACGCTAAAAAATGTCGTTCCGGTTAAGAGCGAGAGTAGTTCTCATGGAGTTGTCCCAATGT
>BLSH010034226.1:579259-592873 GCA_018402905.1 Glandirana rugosa
ACAACTCGCTTGGGCCTGACATTGCAAGCCCAGGCATGGCTTGAAAGCCCACAGGCACCGTGCCTGGGCCTGTAAAGTTTTTAGCAAGCCTCCGGGTCCGTGCCACGGACACCCGAAAGTTCGGTACGGACCCGAACGTTACAGTCCGGGTTCGCTCAACACTATTGTACACTAAACGTTTATGGGGAACTGTATCAAATGCTTTTTCAAAATCCAGATACACCACGTCTACAGGCCTTCTTTTATCTAGATGGCAGCTCACCTCCTCATAGAAGGTTAATAGATTGATTTAGCAAGAATGATTCTTCATGAAATCGTGTTGATTACCGCTAATGATACCGTTTTCATTAGTTAGTTTATACGTTTTTCAAGTCTATTCCTGATTTTATCCTCAGTTAGCCAGGAGGGTGCTTCCTGTGGAATGTCATGAGCACCAACATTGTAGTTTTGGATACTTGAGCCCCCCATTTCCTTTGTGAATACTGAGGAGAAAAATAAGTTTAACACCTTTGCCATTTCTCTATCCTTTGTATACAGATTACCTTCACCATTCTTTATGGGGCCAATATGATCTGACCTCCCTCTCTTACTATTTGTATACTTAAATAATTTCTTGGGATTATTTTTACTCTCCTCAGCTATGTGTCTTTCATGTTCTATCTTAGCCGCCCTGATTGCATCCTTACATTCCTTATTGCGTTTCTTATAAAGATGTAATGCTGACAGAGACCCCTCAACCTTGTATTTTTTGAAGGGCTTCTCCTATGCTTTTATGTGTGCTTTTACATCAGAGTTAAGCCACCCTGGTGTTTTATTAGCTCTTTTAAATTTATTTCCCATTGGGATACACTGGCTAATACCTTTGTTTAGTGTGTTCTTGAAGCACTCCCATTTTTCCCCCCGCGTTCATTGTTCCTAGAATTTTATCCCAACTAACATCTTCCAGCAAGGACCGTAGTTTATGGAAGTTGGCTCTCTTAAAATTCAATGTCTTTGTATTCCCCTTATGTTTCTTATTTGTGTAATTTATATTGAAACAAATCGACCTGTGATCGCTATTTCCTAGATTACCCCTTACATTCCACATCCGTGATCAGGTCTGTGTTGTTAGTAATCAGACGGTCTAATAATTATTATTTTCTTGTTGGAGCATTTACCATCTGACCCATGAAATTGTCCTGCAGGATATTTAGGAAATGGCGAGCCTTAGGTGAGTGTGCAGTACCTTCCACCCAGTCTATATATGGATAATTAAAATCCCCCAATATAATGGCACTTCCCATCCTTGCCGCTATTCCAAATTGTGATAGGAGGTCCACCTCCCCCTCCTCCCTCTGGTTAAGGGGCCTATAGCATATTCCCAGTATTACTTTCCCCCTGGTATCTTCCCTTTGTAGCTCTACCCATAAGGCTTCAACTTCCTCCCTAGATCCACTAGTAATGTCATCCCTCACATTTACTTGTACGTCATTTTTTTATATATACAGGCATACCCCTCCCACTTTTTTGCCCTCTCTATCCCTGCGATATAGAGGATACACCTGAATGGTAGCCAGTCAATCATGAGAGCTGTTGAACCAAGTCTCTGAAATTCCCACAAAATTGAATTCCTCTTCGTACATTAGCAGCTCTAGTTCTCCCATCTTGTCCGCCAGACTCCTGGCATTAATGAACAAGCCACATAGTTTTGTCTGGACACCTACTGTTTCCTTGTTGGATATTCCTCGTTTACATATAGGCTTGCTACACTACTTAACTCGGGTTTAGGTTCTTTATTTGGCCTACCACTACTGCCCCCAATACTACCCCCTGAACTATGTTCCACTCTGGCTATTTCTAAGTCTGGACACTCCCCTCCGTTTCCTAGTTTAAAAGCCCCTCTAACTTTTCGGCCATCTTCATTCCCAGCCGGTCTGCACCTTCCCCATTTAGGTGAAGTCCATCTCTTCTAAAGAGCTCGTAACCGACTGAGAAATGGGCCCAGTTCTCCAGGAACCCAAAACCCTCCTTTCTACACCTGCTCCTCAGCCACTTGTTAACTTCCCTAATCTCTCGCTGACTTTCTGGTGTAGCTCGAGGTACCGGTAGTATTTCTGAGGATACTACCTTGGAGGTCCTAATCCTCAATTTTGCTCCTAGGTCCCTAAAATATTTTTTTAGGATACCCCACCTACCACTAACTTTGTCACTGGTGCCAACATGCAACACGCCAGACCGCGCTCCTGAGGAAGTTGACGGGCTGTCAACGAAACGCCGCGTCGGGTGGCGAGGGCTCTCATGTTGCTTCCGCTCCATAGAATTTAGGTGGAGCACGGTCTGGCGTCCTCTAGTTCCACGTGTTTTGTTTTTGTTTGTTGTTTTAAATGCTTTTAATGTGTCCGTTCCTCTGAACGGCCACACTTCAGTAATTTTGGATTTTTTATAATAAACGTTTTATCCTACGTACTTCACCATTGGAAGCCCTGTTTTTGTTTTTGCTCTCTTCTCTGGGACTCCTGCCATGGACGGTTGTCATCCCTGGAGCCTTTGAGGTGATCCATCTACCTCTCATACCTGCTCCCACCATTCATCTGGTAAGTGGGGTTTCTTTGGGCTGCCGGGAGGACACGCATCCGCACATAGCAGTACCTTTTGCTTTCATAGCTTATTGGCCTGGTTCAGGCCAGGGGAATCTGGTAAGTGGGACCACAGACCGACCCCTTAGGCATTGCACAGGAGCTAGAGACAAACCGGGACCATTGGTTTAATTTCCAGCAATTTTGCACCTGCATACAGAGATACATTAACCCCTCAGTTAACTGATAGGACTTACAAGGGATATATTGCAGCAGCGCCCTATTAATATATATGTTCAGTCATCAAGACTGGTGTTTAGGTACTATAATCGCTGTTTAGGCGCTATGATTCCAACTGAGCAGAAAGTGTAATCTCTGGTTTTATCCAGGAGACAACGTACTTGCCATACATGAGAGATTCCTTTCTATGTGTGAGTAACTGCTCTATGAGCGCGGTACCCCTATATTTTGTGTTTTACTGTAGAGAAATAGAAGCACAAACGGGCGCACTGGTCTAGAGCATTATCCTTAATAGGAACAGAGTTTATTGTAAAATCTTCATCAATTATACTCACAAACGAGGTAAAAACACAGGCATGTGTACAGATACACGGTTTCACAATCAGTGGTATTCCAGATGCGTATTCTTATCAAAAATGGCTGACGCGTTTCCAGGCCGTAGCCTCTTCCTCAGAGCCTAGTGTTCCACATCCGGGCCTCAAATTTATGGCATGATACTGTGGGGCCATGATTGGATAAAGTAATGATGACAGTGTCCAATCATGACTCAGTGCAGCATTTCATTTTGGTCGGTTCGGGGGGGCTGAACAAACGGTCGAACATCCCGTTTGTAAGGATATTCGCCGAAGGACCGAACAGCGAAATTTGGGCCCGAACTTATGCCCAAGCCGAACCGTCCACCCATCCCTAAATAATAATAATAAAACCATATTTAGGGTGGCAGTGCAGTGGATGAGTTTATTTTAAACTGCAACTGCAGTCATTAATCTAAAAATTGGGAATCTATTGAAATGTGAGTGGCAGATTGCTGAGGTGGAAAGCTAATGAAAACCTTCCAATTTTTCCAATTACTGTGCTAAGTGTATGACCAGCATCGGATTGATCAATTAACCCATTCAATCATTAATGCAATTAAGAAAGCACAAACTGCAGTCATTCACATTTCAACTTGCATTGGTCTGGCTTGAATTAAAACTTTTATAATCCTGTGCAATTTAATGTAAGCAAATGACCAAAGCTGTGCATAGTTTTCATTGAAAACCATCAGTAAATCAAGGGATACACTATACAGTAGGTAAGTGAAGTTATACGGAAATGTGACTTTTCCTGTAAAGTCAAAACTTCTGCCCCTCCCCTGCAGAGTTGCAGAGTTGAGTTAAAGCTGAACTCAAGGCAGATATACGACTTCACACACACAGTCATACAGGGGATGTACAGCATGCAGAACCTGCATAATGACATTCCTGGGACACCCTGCTGCCTCTAAATTAGATCAGCCCTTAAAATTTCTGCTCGCTTGCTCCCATTTGGCGAGTGAAAATTAGCGGACGCTGTTGGCAGGCAGGGTTGAAAGGGGGAGGAGAGGAAGAGGAGAGCTGGCCAGATCACACAGAGAGGGGAGCTCTCTCTGACACAGCTTGTACCTGAAATGCCGGCCGCTGTAAAACAAAGTCCCGCTTCCTGGACCGGCTCCTATGATAGACAGTACACTGGTCCAATGCAAGGAAATTGAAGTAGTGTGATGTCTATTATAGGAGCCGGTCCAGGAGGTGGGACTTTGTTTGACAGCACCCGGCATTTCAGGTCCAAGTTGTGTCACATCGGGAGGTCCTCTCTGTGATCCTGCTGTCTCTCCTCCTGGTGATGCCCGTGCAAAGATAGGCTGCATTGATGGGCAGTGATGAGGCTGCACTGATAGGTATTGATAGGCTGCATTGATGGGCACTGATGAGGCTGCCCTGATGGCACTGATGAGGCTTCACTGATGAGGCTGCATTAATGGGCACTGATGAGGCTGCATTGATGGGCACTGATGAAGCTGCATTGATGGGTACTGATATGCTACACTGATGGGCACTGATATGCTGCACTGATGAGGCTGCATTTATGGGTATTGATAAGGCTGCACTGATGGGCACTGATAGGCATTGATAAGCTGCATTGATGGGCACTGATGAGGCGGCACTAATGAGGCTGCATTGATGGGCACTGATGAGGCTTCACTAATGGGCACTGATATGCTGCACTGATGGGCACTGATCAGGCGGCAATGATGAGTCGGCACAGTTAGGCTCCACTGATGAGGCTGCACTGATAGGCTGCATTGATGGGCAGTGTTAGGCTGCATTGATTGACACTGATAAGGCTCCAGTGAGGGGCACTGACAAAGTTGTTGTTGTTAATATTTATTTTTGTAACTTAATTCTGCATAAAACATTCAACAACGTCATTTCATAAGATTATTTAGGAGGGAGTGTTTAGGGGTGGAATTAGGGGCAGGGCAGGTAAGGGGTTGTGAGGGGCAACTGGCAGTGAGTAACTATTAAGACCTGGCTAGTAGCTTAGGACCTGAAATTTTTAACACTCCATTAGATGATGTCTAAAGCACCCACATGCAAACTGATGCATGTTCTGAATGCAGAATGCAGTGTGCGTTCAGAGTATTCATAAGTGCACATGCGAGTACTTTACTCAACCCCTGTACACAACCGCGTACAGCTACCTCTTATAAAGTATTTCAACGGCTGGCTGTATGGGGCGGCAAGGGATCCCAAGAATGTCATTAGACAGGCTCTGCATGCTGTACAGCCATGTGCATGGGGCCTAAAATATAGAAATGAATGCAGTTCTGTATTGGTTAATACATCTATAAATGTACTAGTAGATTTAGATGCACTAGCAAATTGAGGCCGAATTGCAGCTCACAATTTATAATCAGTTACAACAAACATTTTTTTTTTCCTATTTAGGATAAAGATTTTACATGAATACATAAAAGCTGATCATTATAAGCACCCCTGCCAGTGTTAAATGGTTTGTCTCAACCATGTAAACTGATACATTTGGAAGAGAGCTTGTTCTTTTGAAAAAAAGGTTTACTGGCTGGAACACCAGATGAAAATAGAAAAAAAAAAAGCCTAAAAAGGAAAAATGATGCAGCCGTCACATCTAAAAATTGGTAAGCTTCAATATAATAAAAGTATGCTTTTGGGTTTATTATTGCTTTAGCAGACTGATAGGGAGCAAATAGGAGAAGTTCAAAGTTAGCGTTCACATACCCTTTACCCTTGGTTCACACCTATGTGTTTTTTAACCACTTAAGATTACTTTTGACACTTTTTTGGGACCCGTGACACTTATACAGTGATCAGCGGTGCTATAAAAATGCACTGATTACTGTAGAAATTACACTGGCAGGGAAGGGGTTAACACTAGTGGTGATCAAAGGCTTAAATGTGTTCCCTGGGAGGTGTTTCTAACTGTGGTGGGAGTGTACTGACTGGAGGAGGAGAGAGATCACTGTACCTGATCACTAGGAACAGCAGATCTCGCTCTACTCGACTGACAGAACGGGGATCTGTCTGTTTACATTGACAGATCCCCATTCTGGCTCTCTGTGGAGCGATCGCGGGTGGCCTCCTCCTAATGCAGGAGAAGCTAGTATTCCCCCTTTTACTGCCCAACCAGGAGTCCAGGTGGACACAGGAAACTTTTTGCCCATTCATGTTTTTGATTTAGTTTTTACTGAGGACATGCTGCGATCCATTGTGGCCCACCAATTTATCCAGGCTAATCCAAACTCCTATTATTCCCGTCCCTTTGAGTGGAAAGATGTAACGGTGGCAGAATTCAAAACTTTTTTGGGCCTCACGTTCTGCATGGGACTTAATAACAAAAATGAACTCCGCTCTACTGGTCCACCCGCCCCATCTACCACATGCTGGTCTTCTCATCCATAATGCCCAGGACAAGATTTTTCATGATCATGAGATTTCTACATTTTAACGACAATACCCAGTGCCCCCTCCGAAATGCCCCAAATTATGACCGGCTTTATAAGATTCGCTCAATTTTAAATTATTTTACAGAAATATTCCCCCAATTATTTACCCCGGACCAGCATATATGTATTGACGAATCCATGGTGAAATTTTCCGGCAGGCTGGGAATAAAACAATATATACCCAGCAAAAGGGCCCGCTATGGAGTGAAGGTCTACAAATTGTGCGACCGAACCACGAGGTACGTTTATGCCTTCAGAGTCTACGAAGGGAAGGACTCCCATCTGAATCCCCCCAATTGCCCAGAATATTTAGGCACAAGTGGTAAAATTGTTTGGCAACTAATCTACCCACTCCTGGACAAAGGCTACCACCTGTATGTGCTTAATTTTTACACCAGCTTACCCCTGTTCCAGAACCTCTACAGGAAAAGTACACCAGCTTGTGGCACAACCAGAAAAAATTGGGTGGGCTTTCCTCAAAGACTCGTCAACATGAGGCTTGGAAAAGGAGAGACGGCGAGTCTACGGAATGAGGAAATTCTGGCTGTGAAGTGGAGGGACCGAAGAGATGTGTACACGTTAACATCTATACACAATACTTCACTGGTAAAGATCCCAAGAAGAAATGACCCACTACAGAAACCCATTTGTATCCACGATTACAACCTGTATATGGGAGGAGTCGATCTAAATGATCAAATGTTGGAACCCTATTTATCTACCAGACGAACATACCACTGGTATAAAAAAGTTGCCCTCTATTTTTTCCTTTGGCCATATACAATACCCATGTCATATATCGAAATTCCACAGTAAACCCCAAACCTTTCCTTGCCTACCAGGAGGATATCATCACCACACTTTTATACCCCAACGGCCCACCAGAAAATATTAGAACTGATGTGTGTAGTAGACTCTGCGAGCGCCATTTCCCCGATAAAATCCCTCCCAGACCAACAGGCCAAAGACCCAGAAAAGATGCCGGGTGTGCTCTAGTAGTGGAGTTAGAAGAGACACCGCTTATCATTGTGCCCAGTGCCCTTTCCAACCAGGTCTATGCATAGGTGACTGCTTCCGGCGTTATCATACCCTAGTCAATTATTGATTCCCCAGTTTATTTTTCAAGTTCGCACCCCTTATGCCACTGCCTGCTCTGGAACTGACCCTGGCTTGTTATTCGACCATGCTTCTGCCTACCAATTTTGTACATACTTCTGCCTGATCTGGAACTGACCTTGGACTGTTTGACCATGTTTTTTGCCTGCCTCTTGGACTGATCTAGTACCCTGCAACTGGAGTAGTGGGATTCACAACACAGGGGCCTCACATATGTGAGGGGCTCCAGAATGTTTTTTTCTCGAAGAAGAAAACATTGTTTTTGTTTTCTCTCTCCCAGATTAGGGTCTGGAGATTCGGAGGCTTCAAAGAGATTGGGTGGGAGAAGCCTCTATCCCTGTCCCCATTCTGTCCTGACCGAGGCCCTACTTCTGCCTGCTGCCTGTAGGACTTATTGCCATAATGCCTCTGCCTGCCGGATGAACTGACCACACCTCTGCTGCTACCTGGACTGTGGACCATGTTTCTGTCTGCAACTAGGACCAATATTATGGCACTGTTGACAATATCTCTGTCTGCACTGACCTTGGGTTGTATGTGGGCAATATCCTTGCTTGCTGCCTGCACTGACTATAGTATTCATGCCTGTTGCCTGGACAATTGTGTTCGCTGTCCTACCACCAGGACCAATAATGTGGCACTGTTGACAACATCTCTGCCTGCACTGACCCTGGACTGTATATGGACAATATCCCTGCCTGTACTATGGACAGTTTTCCTGCCTGTTGCCTGGACAATTTCATTCACTGTCGGTTGCCTGGACAATTGTGTTCGCTGTAGCTGACCAAGTCCCTGCCTGCTGCCTGGACCAGTGCTATGCTCCTGTGGACAGCTGAAATACTAAAACCACAGGTAATGTTTTGTTTACCCTTTACGCAGCAGAATGTATTTTTGGGTGTAATTTTTGGTATTTGTAATGCTATGTGTCTTTAGAACACCTGATGGTCTTCCTTGCATTTTGGGCCTCTGTATGTGTCCGGGCTGTGTAAAAGTCTCACACATGTGGTATCGCCATACTCAAGAGGAGTAGCAAAATGTATTTTGGGGTGTCATTTTTGCCATGTACAGGCTATGTGTTGGAAATACCTTATAAATGGACAACTTTATGTAAAAAAAATGCGTTTTCATTTTTTTCCTACATTTTCCAAAAACTTCTGGAAAAAAATGAACCATTCAAAAGACCCATCATGCCTCATAGATTATACGTTGGGGTGTTAGCTTTCCAAAATGGGGTCATTTTGTGGGCGTTTGCATTGTCCTGGTGCTGCAGGGCCTTCAGAATTGTAATAGGTGGTCGAAAAATGAGATGTGTAATTTATGCTTCGAAAACACCTGAAGGTGCTAGTTCAATGTTGGGTCTCTCTATGTGTCCAGGCTGTAAAAATATCCCACACATGTGGTATCACCATACTCAGGAGGAGTAGTAGAATGTGTTTTGGGGTGTCATTTGAGGTATGCATATGCCATGTGAGAAAATAACCTGTTACAATGACAATTTTGTAAAAAAAAAAAATCTTCATTTTGCAAAGAATTGTGGGAAAAAATGACAACGTCATAAAACTCTCCATGCCACTTACTAGATACCTTGAAATGTCTACTTTCCAAAAAGGGGTCATTTGGGGGTCATTTGTACTTTGCTGGCTTTTTAGGATCTCATGATCGTCAGTACATCAGGTGTGATCAATTTTCAGTGATTGGCACCATAGCTTGTAGACTCTACAACTTTCACAAAGACCAAATAATATACACTAATTTGGGTTATTTTTACCAACGATATGTAACATTATAAATTTTGGCCAAAATTTATGAAGATAAATTACTAATTTGCAAAATTTTATAACAAAAATGACGAAAAATGTGTTTTTTTTCAAAATTTTCGGTCTTTTTTTAATTATAGCGCAAAAAATAAAAAACCCAGTGGTGATTAAATACCACCAAAAGAAAACTCTATTTGTGTGAAAAAAAGGACGCAAATTTCATATGGGTACAGTGTTGCATGACTGAGTAATTGTCATTCAAAGTGAGCGCACTGAAAGCTGAAAATTGATCTGTGCAGGAGGGGGGTTTAAGTGCCCAGTAAGGAAGTGGTTAATCTTTCACTGACCTGGCACCCTTCTTCCTTTTTACAGGTCCCAAAAAACTGTCAAAAATGTCCAACATGTCCGCCCCAATATTGCAGTCCCAATAAAAATCACCTCCATTACTAGTAAAAAAAAAAAATTGTAAAAATGCCAGGCATAAATTATCATGGTTTGTAAACACAACTTTTGCGCAAACCAATCAATAAATGCTGATTGACATTTATTTTTACCAGAAAATATGAGGAAGAATACATATTGGCTTAAACTGATGAATAAATTCATTTTTTTATATATTTTTTTTCAGATTTGTATTTTAGTAAAAAGTAAGAAATATTGTTTTTTTTTGCAAAATTGTCGCTCTTTTTTTGTTTATAGCGGTGATCAGAAATGATGCAGAGGTGATTAAATACCACCAAAAGAAAGCTCTATTTGTGGGAAAAGAAGGACACAAATTTAATTTGGGTGCAACGCCGCACAACCGTGCAATTGTCAGTCAAAGCGACGCAGTGCCGAATCACAAAAAGTGCTCTGGTCCTAACATGGGAAATCTTTCCGGGGCTCAAGTGGTTAATGGGGTACGCATGTTCGCTAGAACTTTTTGCCTGTTCGAGGTGTTCTGGTGCGAACCGAACTGGGGCGTGTTCGGCCCATCCCTAAAGATTACTGCTAACCCTAATGATTACCCCTAACCCTAACGATTACCGCTTACCCTAATGATTACCGCTAGACATGTGCACTGCCAAAAAATGTGTACATTTTCATTTTCTTTTCATTCGTTTTTTTGTTTTCGGAAATTCGAAATTCGAAAATTCAGAATTCAAAAATTAGAAAATCTGAAAATTAGAAAATCCAAAAATAAGAAAGAAAATCTGAAAATTCAAAAGTACAAAAATCTGAAAATTTGAAATAATAGCAAACTAACAAATAATAACTAACTTTCCAAAATTCGGAAATTCGGACATTCGAAATTTCGGAAATTCAGAAATTCGAAAATCCGAAAATAAGAATGATAATCCGAGAATTCAAAAGAATGAAAATCCGAAAATTCAAAAACCTGAAAATCTGAAAATCTGAAATAACTAACTAATAATAATTTAACTATTAAATTATAGGTATTGGAATTTCCTTTCAAATTTGGCTGTTAGTGAACGTAAGGAATACAAATTTATCTGAAATTACAAATTATCCGAAAATTACGAATGCCGCATCTAAACAAATGGAACGGAACAAATTAATAATAAATAATAATAATAATAATAAAAAGCTTTTATTATTATTATTATTATTATTATTATTATTGTTATTTATTATTATTCATTTGTTACGTTTCATTCGTTTAGATACGGCATTCGTTATTCCAGGTAATTTGTAACTTCGGATAAATTTGTATTCATTACGTTTACTAACAGCCACATTTGAAAGGAAATTCCAATACCTATAATTTAATAGTTAGTAATAGTTAAATTATTAGTTATTTCAGATTTTCAATTTTTCGGGGTTTTCGGATTATCATTCTTTTGAATTTTCGGATTGTCATTCTTATTTTTGGACTTTCTGATTTCTCAATTTCCGAATCTTCAAAATTTAAAATTTCCAAATTTTTGAATTTCCCAATTTTCAAATTTTTCGGATTTTGGAAAATTCATAAATTCGGATATTTCCAAATTAATGAATTTGTCGAAATTCGGTAAAAAATGAATTCGGAACAAAGTAAATTGCACATGTCTAATTACCGCTAACCCTAACGATTACAGCTAACCCTAACGAATACTGCTAACCCAGATGATTACTGCTAACCCTGATGATAACCGCTAACCCTGATATTTACCGCTAACCCTAACGATTACCACTAACTATGGTAATCATTTCTATGTTTCTATGGGAGTAGAGAGGTAAGTGAGAGCAGGGTAGTTGGGGGTGGGTGGGAGAGTTGGGATGAGAAAGGCTGTGGTCGCTGGGGGGGAAGAGAATGGGGATCAGAGGGTCATTGGGAGACATGGGAGCAGAAGTGACAGCTGGTGGAGGGAAGGAGTAGGCAATAGGCAGAAATGACAGTTGGCCTGGAGGGAAGAAGGAGGAGGCAGGGATTGTGCCCACCAGAGAAGAGGCTTCCCCTCTGCAAAGCATTGACGATCCCATGTCTCCTTTGCTCCTATGATACAACAGACTGCTCCCATGGCACAAGAGACTGCTCCCATGATACAATAGACTGCTCCCATGATACAATAGACTGCTCCCATGGCACAAGAGGCTGCTCCCATGCCACAAGAGACTGCTCACATGGCACAAGAGACTGCTCCCATGCCACAAGAGACTGCTCCCATGATACAAGAGACTGCTCCCATTGTACAAGAGACTGCTCCCATGATACAAGAGACTGCTCCCATGCCACAAGAGACTGCTCCCATGGTACAATAGACTGCTCCCGTGGTACAATAGACTGCTCCCATGCCACAAGAGACTGCTCCCATGCTACAAGAGACTGCTCCCATGCTACAAGAGACTGCTCCCATGATACAAGAGACTGCTCCCATGCCACAAGAGACTAATCCCATGATACAAGAGACTGCTTCCATGATACAAGAGACTGCTCCCATGATACAAGAGACTGCTCCCATGCCACAAGAGACTGCTCCCATGATACAAGAGACTGCTCCCATGGTACAAGAGACTTCTCCCATGATACAAGAGACTGCTCCTATGGCACAAGAGACTGCTTCCATGCCACAAGAGACTGCTCCCATGATACAAGAGACTGCTTCCATGCCACAAGAGACTGCTTCCATGCCACAAGAGACTGCTCCCATGACACAAGAGACTGCTCCCATGATACAAGAGACTGCTCCCATGATAAAACAGACTGCTCCCTGGATATAAGAGACTGCTTCCATGCCACAAGAGACTGCTCCCATGATACAAGAGACTGTTTCCATACCACAAGAGACTGCTCCCATGATAAAACAGACTGCTGCCATGATACAACAGACTGCTCCCATGATACAACAGAATGCTCCCATGCCACAAGAGACTGCTTCCATGAAAAACAGCTGGTCCCATGACAATAGACTGCTCCCATGACAAGAGACTGATCCCATGCCAGAAGAGACTGCTCCCGTGACAATAGACTGCTCCCATAACAATAAACTGCTCCCCCCTCTCCCTTTCTCACAAAAAAAACACAGAAAGCTGCAGAGAGAGCCCAAACTGCAAGGTAGAACCATACCTCTGCTTGGATGCCCACATGTGCTGCAGTTCAGCTCCGGTCGGCCTGCCACATTCATCTTCACCTCTCCGAGGCTGGCCACACCCCCTCTCTTGGCCATTCACTGACAGGCAGGTCACCCCCTTACCTCCTTGCATGCTAAGTTTATTGGAGAGGAGGCAGGGGGAGGATCTAAAAAAAGCCCTCCTGTTAAGCTCCTATTGGACCTCCGGCCAGAGGGGAGAAGGAGACATCACTTCCGGTATCAGTTTCTGGTATCGGGGCATTTTCACAAGTACCGATACTCGCGAAACTGCTTAGTATCGGCACCAATACCAGTATCAGCCTCTGTGCATCCCTACTGCTAACCCTAATGATTACCGCTAACCCTAACACTAAAGATTACTACTAACCCTAATGATTACCGCTAACCCTAACACTAAAGATTACTACTAACCCTAATGATTACCGCTAACCCTAACACTAAAGATTACTATTAACCATAATGATTACCGCTAACCCATACACTAAAGATTATTACTAACCGTAATGATTACCGCTAACCCTAACACTAAAGATTATTACTAACCCTAATGATTACCGCTAACCCTAACACTAAAGATTACTATTAACCAT
>BLSH010034226.1:597573-608272 GCA_018402905.1 Glandirana rugosa
CGCCATTAGTAATCCCAATCATCATTAGAAATCACAATCCCAATCGCCATTAGTAATCCCAATCATCATTAATCTCAACTCGCTTGTGGACCTTCAAGCCCAAGACGACCAGGCAGGCTTGAAGCCCTGTTTCAGGCCCAGGCCTGCCTTGGGCTTGCTAGCGTGCCTGTTGCTTGGGGTAACTTTAGTTACCCCTGGGCTTGAAAATCCGTGTTTTTACCGACATCCTTTCAGGACCTTTCGGGGTCTCCCGACGTTTTCCTTCATTTTACCCCCATTCCCATCCCGTTCACGGGATGTTTTTTTACCCCTGTCCCTTTATTGACATTTATAAAAATTTTTTTATTTTTGTATTTTTGTTGTCCGTGCGATCGTTCGGGTTCCGTCCGGACCCGGACTTTGTCCCGAAGTTCGGACGGACCAGCAGAACCCGAACTTCCAGGTGTTCGCTCAACTCTAATTACTACTAACCCTAATGATTACCGCTAACCCTAACACTAAAGATTACTACTAACCCTAATGATTACCGCTAACCCTAACACTAAAGATTACTATTAACCATAATGATTACCGCTAACCCATACACTAAAGATTATTACTAACCCTAATGATTACCGCTAACCCTAACACTAAAGATTACTATTAACCATAATGATTACCGCTAACCCATACACTAAAGATTACTACTAACCCTAATGATTACCGCATACCCTAACACTAAAGATTACTACTAACCGTAATGATTACCGCTAACCCTAACACTAAAGATTACTATTAACCATAATGATTACCGCTAACCCATACACTAAAGATTATTACTAACCGTAATGATTACCGCTAACCCTAACACTAAAGATTATTACTATCCCTAATGATTACCGCTAACCCTAACACTAAAGATTACTACTAACCCTAATGATTACCACTAACCCTAACACTAAAGATTACTACTAACCCTAATGATTACCGCTAACCCTAACACTAAAGATTACTACTAACCGTAATGATTACCGCTAACCCTAACACTAAAGATTACTATTAACCATAATGATTACCGCTAACCCATACACTAAAGATTATTACTAACCGTAATGATTACCGCTAACCCTAACACTAAAGATTATTACTAACCCTAATGATTACCGCTAACCCTAACACTAAAGATTACTATTAACCATAATGATTACCGCTAACCCATACACTAAAGATTACTACTAACCCTAATGATTACCGCATACCCTAACACTAAAGATTACTACTAACCGTAATGATTACCGCTAACCCTAACACTAAAGATTACTATTAACCATAATGATTACCGCTAACCCATACACTAAAGATTACCACTAACCCTAATGATTACCGCATACCCTAACACTAAAGATTACTACTAACCCTAATGATTACCGCTAACCCTAACACTAAAGATTACTACTAACCCTAATGATTACCACTAACCCTAACACTAAAGATTACTACTAACCCTAATGATTACCGCTAACCCTAACACTAAAGATTACTACTAACCCTAATGATTACTGCTAACCCTAACCCTAATGATTACCTTTAACCCTAACCCTAATTATTACTGCTAACCCTAACTTTAATGATTACCACTAACCCTAACTCTAACCCTATTTATTATCACTAATTCTAACCTTAACTCAAACTCTTAACCCTAACCCTAGCCCTTTATTCTAACCCTAACATGTGACTTTTGACACATAAAGGTTCCTGCACTATTTTGATGCGACATGAGTGCCAGAGAGTGTAAAGTTGCACCAAAGTGGCACTCCATGAACAGAACTGTCATACTTTCCTATGAGCCAAAAAAAGCAAAACGTATCTAAAATGAGACAAAAACGCATGTTCAAAGACACAAAACACACCTCAAAACATGCCAGAAATGCATCAATTGCGGCATGCATAGGTGTGAACCTAGCCTGAATGTGATGCCTCATTAACCATTAGGGAGGCTTGTCCTGTCTATTACTGTGGATCTACTGATCATTTCCCATGCAGTTTTCATTGAAGATAGCCCCTGGGTGTGTCATCACCATGTACTGGGATTGCACTGCCGCAGTTTGTTGCACATTTTCTCTGCTGCTCTATCCCCTTAGCGCTTTGCTCTTTGCGCTGTTTATTGAACGAGGCGAACGGCGCCGGTGTCTCATCTTCAGCGGTAGTCTTTCATTTCAAAGGACTTGGATTGCAACCAAGCAGCTCACTGAATAAATAATTGTTCTCCTACACAAAAATCCATGTCATAGAGAGGCCGGGCAGGTGGAAGAGCAGCCCCTAAGGGCGCACCGTCTGAGCCCTAGGATAAATGACACTTAAGTTAAAGCAGTGCAGCTTGCTTGATTGATTTCCCTACAGGGAGACGGGGCATTTAAGAGTATGGGAAAAGGGAAAAGTATGGCAAAGGAAGCAGGCAGACTGGAACAGCATCTGAGTCTATGTAGAAATGCCAAAGCCAGATTTTGTTTTGCTTACTGAATACGGTACATCTGTAAAATATCAAGGCTAAACATGAAGATGAAATACACATACATACTCTATATTACCAAAAGTATTGGGACACCTGCCTTTACAGGCACATGAACTTCAATGGCATCCCAGTCTTAGTCCATAGGGTTCAATATTGAGTTGGCCCACCCTTTGCAGCTATAACAGCTTCAACTCTTCTGGGAAGGCTCTCCACAAGGTTTAGGAGTGTCTATGGGAAGGTTTAACCATTCTTCCAGAAGCACATTTGTGAGGACAGGCACTGATGTTGGATGAGAAGGTCTGGCTCGCTCTAATTCATCCCAAAGGTGTTCTATCGGGTTGAGGTCAGGACTCTGTTCAGGCCAGTCATGTTCCTCCACCCCAAACTCACTCATCCATGTCTTTATGGACCTTGCTTTGTGCACTGGTGCGCAGTCATGCTGGAACAGGAAGGGGCCACCCCCAAACTGTTCCCACAAAGTTGGGAGCATGAAATTGTCCAGAATGTCTTGGTATGCTGACAACTTAAGAGTTCCCTTCACTGGAACTAAGGGGCCAAGCCCAACCCCAGAGAAATAACTCCACACCATAATCCCCCCTCCACCAAATGATTTGGACCAGTGCACAAAGCAAGGTCCCTAAAGACATGGATGCACAAGATTGGAGTGGAGGAACTTGACTGGCCTGCACAGAGTCCTGACCTCAACCCGACAGAACACCTTTGGGATGAATTAGAGCGGAGACTGCGAGTCAGGCCTTCTCGTCCAACATCAGTGCCTGACCTCACAAACATGTTTCTGGAAGAATGGTCAAACATTCCCATAGACACTCCACTCCACTCCACTCCACTCCTTGTGGACAGCCTTCCCTGAAGAGTTGAAGCTGTTATAGCTGCAAAGGGTGGGCCAACTCAATATTGAATAATACTGACTAAGAATGGGATGCAATTAAATTTCATGTGTGTGTAAAGAAAGGTGTCCCAATACTTTTGGTAATATACTGTATAAGGCTCCTTTCACACTGAGGTGCTTTACAGATGCTATTTAGATAAAAAAATAGCGTCTGTAAAGCACTTCAAACCCCCCCCCCTGCTTTCACACTGGAGCGGTGCGCTTGCAGGACGTTACAAGAAGTCCTGCAAGCAGCATCTTTGGGGCGTTGAGGGGAGTCATGTATACAGCGCTCCTCTACCGCCCCTGCCATTGAAATCAACGGCAAGCGCTTCCAAAGCGGCTGCACTTTTAACCCTGTTGTAACCCCTTGTGGGGGGTTAAAAGCGCCGCACTCCCGCCTGCATAGCACAGCCATATCGCTGGTAAAACTCTGCTAAAACTAGCGGGGTTTTACTGCGACCGCGGCTGCCTGTGCAGTGTGAAAGTAGCCTTAGGGAGCTATTAGTTTTATCTCCCACAGGATTTGTATTTCAGTCCTTCCAGTTCTGAGATATACACAGTTCTGCCACACCCCACATCCATTTCTGACATGAGACCTGATTATTCTGTTTCAGTCGAATAAGTCTTGTCCTTGTCTGTTGTTGCATTGAGAGAAAAATAACTATCATGCAGCCCTTGCTGTTGTGCACAGACAGGAAGTGGCTGCAAAAAGCCTGCTTGAGAGCAGCAGCACTGAGATGCAACAATGGATGAAAAAAGGTGAGTACAAGTATTTTATTAACAAAAACAAAGTCATTGCCTATGATATACACTGAATGTCATCATAGGCGTGTGCGGGGGTGTGCCAGGGCACACCCTATTCACTACGTGCGTTGCCGATTCCCCTACTGCCAGGGCTTCCCCCATGTTGCCGTCACCGCCCCTCAGTGTTGCTGGCTTCCCTCCTGTCCTCTCCCTCGAGCTGCTGCTGGGGATATTTTAGGATGGAGAGTGGGAAAGGAGCTAATAAATATGTTATACTTCCTTTTGTAAATAAACACAGTGAATACAGTCACTCACTGTGTTCATTCATAACTGAAACATAGTAAACTATGTTTACTATACTCCTGCAGTGCATCCCCTGCAGGAGCCGCTGGGGAATAGGGATCCCCCACCCTGCACAGCCAGGCACACCGAATTTTCCACAGGCTCATTGAGACAGGACTCATGCAGCTTTGTTTTGTTTTTTTTTTATTTAGTAGTTAATAAACTTAGATGGGGATAGGGGTATTATGGGATGCCCACTTGACTGGAACAAAAGTCTCTTCAGGGACACTTCAACTATATAGATTTTATAGCCCTGAATGTCTCCCCCCTTAGTAGCACAATTGAAAATAGGCTACAGACATGGCAAACGTTTCCCATAGCCCTTGTAGGAAGGGTAAATTTAGTAAACATGAAGGTCTTTCCACTGCTTTTGTACGTGTTGAGGAATTCACCGGTCTGGATCACGAAACGTATATTTAGAGGCATATATTTAGAAGCATTGATAGGTTGGTGTCGTCTTTTCTGTGGCAGGGCCGTCAACCAAGGATTAAATTGGAGGTGCTGAAACTGCCATGGAGAAAGGGGGGACTGTCCGTCCCTGATTTCTACAGGTACTTTCTGGCAGGCCAACTAGTGGTGGCTCATAGGTGGCTTAGGCCTCGACAGGACAACGCTGACACTTCTTTAGAGGTGGCAGTAGTTGGCTCTCGCAAGTCATTGGCGCACCTACTTCTTCGTGGGAAGGTTTCCCACCCAGTCACGTAGTCCATGTGAGCGGTTGCTTGGGCATGGGGGGTGGTCAACAAGGCAGAGAGCGAGGTGGGGGTTTCCTCTTATACCCCTCTGTGGGGAAACTCTAATTTGACGCAGTTTGAAAAGTACTAGGACCCAATTGTCTGGAGAAAATACGGTATAAAGACAATAAGTGACATAGTGGAGGATGGAAGGTTAATGTCATTTGAGCCTTGAAGGCAAAGTTTAAACTGCCTAATACCCACCTATTCCGGTACCTGCAACTTAGACATGCATATGAGACTCAATATGGGAAGAATAAACCTAAGGTTCGGATAAGTGAAATAGAATCCTTACTCAGAGAAGAGGACCTAAACAAAGCTTTATCTAGGATATATAAGCAAATAAGTATGGATGGAGGTCAACTTTTAGCAGGCTGTAGAGCAGGGTGGGAGGCAGTGTACCCACAAATGGAGGGGGATACTGAGAAGCTATGTGGGACATGAATTTTACTAGATTGGTGTCAGTTAGGGAACATCTTTTACAGTTAAAATTTCTGCATTGTGTGTATTACACGCCAGCAAGACTGGCAAGGATGTTCCCTACACAATCATCCCGATGCTGGTGGTGCAATCTCCCATATGCAGATTTTTTCCATATCTTCTGGAACTGCAAGTTTATACAAGAATTCTAGAGAGAGGTTACGGAGTGTATAAGAAAATTACAGGTGTATATGTTCAAGGCTTGGTGGAAGTGTGTTGGCTGGGATTGATACATTAGATGCAAGGAGTGCTACCCGTACACTTGTGACAATCTTACCTTTCTATGCCAGGAAAGCGATTGTGCTCCCCTGGAGGAAAAGTACACCTCCGAAGGTCTCGACATGGAAGGCTATTGTGAATAAGATTATTCCTATGTATAGGACCATGTAAGTTTGATATGGCATGGGGGACTTGGGTCAGCAACATCCACACAGTCTCAGACTGATAACTGACAAGAGTTAAAGTTTGGAATGGAAATAATTATGGCAATCCAGGAATTCAGGAACGAGTGGGTGGGGGGGGAGGGGGGACTTGTGTTGGGGATTTCTATTCTTTTTTTGTTACTTGTTTTGCCTCTCTTTTTCCCTTTGTAGGTACTCAGGGTAGGGGAGGGGGGTTATAGAGAATTAGAGTGGCGCCCAGCGTATGATGTCAAATGTATGAATGTTGTATTGCGTAGTCTTGTCAATGTATTGCTTGTTGATAAAAAAAAAAAAAGGAAAACTTCAATAACAATAAATTAAAAAAAAAAACACATCACTTGCTTGCAGGAGCACTCAGACCCACCTGAAACATTGTTAGGGGGATCTGACAAGGCCAGATCTAGCAAAAGCCCTTTACAGGCAGGGACCGTGGGCCCCTTAGGTGTGTAGAAAAGTCCCAGTGTCCAGCTACCTTCCTGTGACTATTGATCCCAGCATCACCTCTTCGGGCACTGCAAGCCCACCTGGCTGCAGCTGCCCCTTTCACTAGCCCTCCTGGCTATTCTTCCACAGTCCTCCCAGACTCACTCTCCAGCCATTCCAGACTATACACTCCTCAGTCCTCTCGGGCTGTCTTCTCCCTGGAGATATCCTTGACATGCTCTCTGGCTCCTACTGTCCTCAGACTTGCTCCCGTGCCTCTGAACAGACCTCCTCCTTGTGTTTTCAGAGGATCCTTCCAGCACCAGAGCCCTAAGCTCAAGTTCACCCACTCAGACCAGGGGGCTACCCTCAAGTGCCTCCGACAGCCTCCTCAGCACTCCATCTCCAGCTTCCACCCAAACTCCAAACTGCCCCTGCTGGGCTGACTCAGAGTATCTAAGAGGTGCCAACCCCAGTTGGCCGGGCTGGGGTTGGGCCCTCATCAATACTCCAGACAGCTCCTCCTAACCTCCCTCCCACTCTTCTAGAAGTTTCTCCAAAGTTTTGGCAAGTATAGGGAGGTACCAGAGGTGCTGCCTGCTGAGTCACCCAGCCTCCCAGGATCACGCACTCTGACCCAGATTCAAAACACAGACTTGGCTGCCAGCCAAGCCAAACAATTTACCTGCACTACAGAAACCTATGTGCACTAACTAGCACTCTACACTAGAGGGTGCTACACTACAATTTGTCAATGAACAGGAAGCCGCTCAGCACAGAACACTTCCCATTTATTCACTGCCCAGTTCAGCTGAGGCTCCAGATAAAGGCATGTGTGTTTGAGCCTTGGGGTGCACACCCTAATACAATAGGCTGTGCACATCAATAAATGTCATTCGCTTGGGGTTTTCATGTTCTTTGATTAGTTATAGAGAGAAATTAAACAGCTGTACTCTAATAAGCCATGGAGGCTTTTTCTGCTTAGACCAGAGTTCCTCTTTAACCACTTGCCATCCGGGCCATTTCTGACACTTCGCTTCTACCTGTAAAAATCTACTGTTTTTGCTAGAGAATTACTTAGAACCCCCAAACATATATATATATTTGCAGAGACCCTATAGAATAAAATGGTGGGTGTTGCAATTTTTTATGTCACATGGTATTTGCACAGCAGTTTTTCAAACATAATTTTTTTGTGAACAAAACACTTTCATGAATTAAAAAAACCTAAAGACTAAAATTAGCCCAATTTTTTTGTACAATGTGAAAGATAATGTGACGCTGCGTAAATAGATACCTAACATGTCACGCTTTAAAATTGCATCTGCCTGTGGAATGGAGGCAAACTATGGTGCTTAAAATTCTCCATAGGTGACGCTTTAACCGCCTTTACAGGTTACCAGTTTAGAGTTTCACAAAAGGTCTGGTGCTAGAATTATTGCTCTCGCTCTGACGTTTGTGACAGTACCTCACATGTGTGGTTCGATTGCCATTTACATATGCATGCAGGAGTAACATAAGCGTTCGCATTTGCACGTAAGCGCGGTGGGACGGGGCACTTTAAATTTTTATTTATTCATTTTATACAAAAATATTATTTTTTTACATTTTTTTTTTGTACTAACATTGTTGATATCACAAGGGATGAACAACATCCCTTGTGATAGCATGGGCCATGACAGGTCCTCTTTATGGAGAGATCTAGACACCAAATCTCTCCTCTGACCTTCCATGTAGCCGATCAGACACAGATCGGTCTGATCGGCTACTTACCTGGCCGCTGGTGGCCAGGTAAACAAAGGGGTGGAACCGAAAGTGCAGAACTACTCTTCACTCCTGGTTTCTGGGATTACAGAGAGAGGGGAACAACATCAGTTCTTCTCTCTCTGTACAGGGCAGCCATCGCTCCGGGCCTTCTGCAATGGGACCGGAGAGCCCAGAAGAGGCCGCGGCGGGAGGGGGGGTGTGGCCCCCTTCTACCACCTGCAGAAGTGATTGAGTGGCTAATTAGCATCAAAAACAGCATCAAAAAGATCGATACCTGGATGATGCCTGCACCTACACCACCACCACTGAAACCGTAGGATCTCCATGTACGCCCTGCTGGCGGGAAATGGTTAAATGACATTACTGACAAAATCTTTGCTAATTTTTAAATGTGAATCTGTGCACTATCCAAACATTTTATGTTGACATTTTAAGGCACAAATAATATTATAAGATACTTTTTTTTTTCCGGATCTCCTGTGTAGCATTTTCCAGAATATTTGATGATAACGGATAGATTATGTCTATGAAAAGGTTACACATATCTGTGCATAGGAAAACAAGACAGTCATTTTGTGATGAGAAGCGTAGAGTTAATTCCTGATATTAAATATGGAGATTAGGGAAGGTTGCAGCATTTTCTATGTTTAAAGCAAACCGTTTACGCGGGACGATTTCCATATCTAGAAATGTTGTTTCAATAGCCAGATTAACATTTAAAGTGTAACTGCTCTTTTATAAAAAAAAAAAAAAAAGTTAAATTTGCATATAGAATGCAGGCTAAGGTCAAGTTTGCAAATGTGACCCAACGTGTGATAGTTGGAATTTGCAAACCAAAACCATTAAATACAATGGTAATAAAGTCACTTATAACCATCCTCAATTCAAAATACAAGGCTGAACTATATCAAGCAGGGATAAGCAGAAATATCCTGGATAGCGTTCAAGCAGGGTTCACCAAACTTCAAAGAAGTTCGAATGCCAAACTTTAATCCCACTGAAATCAATAGGAGCTAAAATCTGTCAAATTAAAAATGCCCATTTTCTGGGTTAATAAGTGCCAAATAGGGTGTAAAAAACATGGGGGTAGACACTGACCTGAGGAATAGGTACCATTGCAAGAATAAATTGAAAAAATTCCCTAAAGCCATGAGCAGTGATTTTTTTTTTTAAATACTTAAGTGAAACATTAAAATGGTCAATTCCTTTAACGACTTGCCACCATCAAATGACGGAAGATCGATGCGGCACTCTTTCTTTAACAAGGTCATATGACGGCGCCACAGAACCGCCGCTCTCCCATGTCATGGGGGCATGGGGGCGCGTAACACAGCGATCGCAGTTGCACCATGTACCTAGGACACGGCATGACCAGGACCTCGGTAAAGAGCCGATGCCTTGGCTCTTTAACCATGTGATTGGCTGTGTCCAATCAATGTAAATGCGGAAGTGCCGTTTATTTACTGACAGAGTGTGTGGCGAGGACAGCCAATAAGCAGCATCTCCTCACAGGGGAGACCAGGAAAGGTACTCAGGGCACTGATCGTCAGTGCCTTGATTACAGTAAAACCCCAGCAGTGCCCCTCAGTGACACCAATCAGTGCCCATCAGTGACACCAATCAGTGCCCATTAGTGATCCCATCAGTGCTGCCTTTTAGTACCCATCAGTGCCTACTCATCAGTGTTGCCCATCAGTGCCGCCTATCCGTGCCACCTATCAGTGCCCACCAGTTTCAACTATCAGTTCCCATCAGTGCCACCTATCTGTGCTGCATATCAGTGCCCATCAGTGCAGCATATTAGCGCCTCCTCATTAGTGCCGCATCATCAGTGCCCTTCAGTGCACATCAGTGAAGGAGAAAAAATACTTATTTACAAAATTTACTTACAGAAAAACGGAAAATTGTATACTCACCTTTCCGTAATTTTCCTTTCCTGGTGCATCTTCATGGCAGCATACACATGGGTTGTGGCTCCGCCCCCACAACATGATAGGACTGGTTAACTATAAATCAAAGACAGACCCGGCTCACAGCATTCTCTGTAACTCTCACCAATTTGGGCGGGAATCTGCATGCTGCCATGAAGATGCACCAGGAAAGGAAAATTACGGAAAGGTGAGTATACAATTTTCCGTTTTCCTGGTGCATCATGGCAGCATACACATGGGACCTAACTCGCCATATGGGAGGGTGCAAGAAAAATTTTGTAATGATCAGAAGCGCAATTATGCACCATGAATTTTCCAAATTTTACTGTCGTGAGCCGGGTTCACTTAAAGTGTAATAAAGATGTTTCCTGGGAGGACCATATTGCTGACTTGCAAATAGCCTCAGAAGACACTCAGCACTGAGCTTTGCACTGAGCTGGCACTGCCCTAGTTGAATGTGCTCTTAAGTCATC